>JAQIVZ010004412.1:0-10107 GCA_034700945.1 Arrhopalites spinosus
TCATACCCAAAGTTTTGAGTACAAGTACCAGTATGGGTACCAGTACCAAAAATTAGTACCCATTCGGAGCACTAATTAGATTATAATTAAGAATTCTAACTGGATATTTCATATTTACTTAAAGAAGGTTTAAAATAAATTAGGAGACTTTAAATTTAATTACATTTTTTCCTTCCTTTGAATTCCCTATCCCCACATCCCCACGAATTTTGGCCAGAAGATAAAAATACAATTTTTTGAGTATTAATTTAACTATCATAATTAAAATAATTGTCATTAAAGTAAGGAGTAGGAAGACAATAGCCCACAAGTCTAAACTCCATTGTTTCCATAAGGGCTGGCCCATACTCAAGGGCTTCAAATAGGACAAGTCCTGGGTACTTAGAACATGCTCCACCCACCATATTCCCGTTTCCAGGGCTGTGGCAGGTCGTCGTCGACTTGCTTGAGCCATTTTTTGAGCTTTGGCGGCGTACCTGGACAATTAATTCAATTATTAATTTTACAAGAAACAAAACTCATTTACTGATTACCTGGAATCCCCTAAAATTTTGGCAATGGCCCCTTGAAGGATTTGGGTGGTGAGTCCAGACAGTTCTAAAACGAGGCCATTCCCCATCAACTCAATGTGCTCAGCATTAAAGTCCTGATCCGCCGAGACGGGCATCACAATCAACGGGACGGCATGAAAAATCCCTTGTTGCAAACTAACTTGACCTCCTTGTGTTATAAACCCGCGAATTCGGGGATGGGCTAAAGTTTTAAACATTTTTAAAAACTCATCTAAACTTGGAAACTTGACCTTTTGCAATTAAATTGTACCCAAAATTTGTTTTTGTGGGAACCACGCCCGGAACAATAAATTCCTCGGTGGGTTTTTTGGATGTGGTCCATCCCATTTGAGCAAAAAGTTCATTTTGGATGAACTGATGACCTCGAGAAAAACATTGATGAGGTGTTCAGGCATTGCGCTGACTTGGACAAAAGTTCCAAAACTGATGTAAATGAATCCAGCATCATTTGACATTATAAATTGCTCCAAATCCTATTAAAAATACAAATCATTGACCTTTTGACCTCTCGATTTGTAAATAATTCAACGTTACCACCGGTAAAACTCCCGGAGATTCCTCCAGTCCCATTCCTCCAACATTGACCACAAAAGGGGGATAGGATCTTGGATACTGGTCAGAGTAATGTTGATTAACAAACATTAGGGAACTGTTCCTGATGACCTGGTCAACCGGGGGCATGACCCCATTTACTGAATGTGAGGTCAAACCATTTTGTAGAATTTTGTCCATTTTTGGCAAATGATAAGAATTGTGGATCCACCATAAACTTGAAAACAACAACGCATTCACCATTTTGTCCACCAACGTCAAAGCACCACGTGAAACTCTAGTAAGACCCGGAACCCAATTAAATTCTGGGTCAATCCCAAAGGTCAAATGGTCCCACCAGGCCACTAATCCCCCTGGGCTGTAAATAATTGTTTTGGCCTTGAAATAATTGGCTAGACCAAAAGCACAAGTATTAAAACTAGTATCAATAATGAACAAATCAAATTCTTTTTCTTTTTCCCGCCACAATTTAAATGAAGAACTGTCCAATATTTGTTGACAAGTCAATTGGCCTTTGTCAAATAATTCGGTCAACTTGGCCATGATGTCATTTGCCAACTTTTTAGTGACTCGTTGCTCCAATGAAGTCTCCCCAAATTCTTTCAAAAAGTTTTTGTGAAACTGGCGAAGTTCCGGCGGGCAAAAATCTTTGATAGCGGGGTGCTGATTGGGCGGGATGGGGAGGGGCGTGAAAAATGTCACTGAATGATTTCTTTGGACCAGCGCATTGGCCAGTGGTTGAATGGAGGAGCGATGACTGTAGCTGGAGAGTCCACCAATGAAAAACAAAATTTTGGCACTTTCCCCACTGGCCAACAACAAAAAGACAAAAAAATAAAATTTTAACATTTTAGCGAATTATTGTAAAATTCGCAAAATATTTTTGATGTCAAAATTTAAAGCTCCGTCTTTAATGGACGGAGCTAGAATGATCTAGAAATTTAAAATTGTATCCTATAACTCGACGACCTTGTCTGTATCTTGGTACTGTCAGTTTTCTTGGTCAATTTCCACTGTAATTAAAATTTTAATTGCAATTTAAAGGTTCTTTTTTGACAGCATTTGTTTAATTTTAATTACTTAATTAATAATTGCCATTAACAATCCTGGTTTAATAGGTGTAAAGTAAGACATGTATGCAAATGTATTTGATCAAAAGCCGCTAATTTTAATTGTGAGCTTTTCTATTCAAGTATTGAGAATTAAACTTAAATATAATTAGAAGGTGAATAGTTTAATTAATATTTAAAAATAAATGGCAATTACATATTTTGTATTTGTATTGTTAATTATTGTTAGTTAGCAAAATATCAAAATGTTTTTACACCAGAAACTTGCAGCCATTCTCCAAAAAATGAGACCTTGAAGTCTGTCAAAAGACTGAAAATTTGCATTCATTCTTTTTCACGTAGATTGGGATCAGACTCATAAATTGGGACTAATTTTATTATTTTTTCAATGAATTCATGATCAGGCATTTTATTATAATAATTATATAAATATAATTTTATTATATTATACAAATTTTATTAAAAGGAATTTTAATGGAAGCGGGAAATTTTGTACTGTTGATTATAAGTGAATCTAGGACAAATGCCCAAGGACAAAATCCCACAGTCAAAAATTTAAAGAAAATCAGGTAAAAATAAGGGGACACCACGTGTTGAATTTTAAATAGTTTAAGAATTTAGAGACAGAACATTTCGAATAAAAAAAAACAGTTAAAACGTCCCATTTTAACCGTCCCCCGGTTACGCCACCAGTAAAACATGCTGGACAATTTTGTATTCTGCTGTCACTCATTTGACTGATATAAAAGCAAAAAGGTGGAAAATTAAAAAAAAGTTATAACATTTCAGAACAAAGAAGAAGTTTGACTAAAAACGGACAATTTAATTTAAATTTTGGTATAGTCAAAGGAAATAAACAAATTCAGGGACATGACAATTTTTCATTGACAAGTCAGAATTAATTTTGTTTCATTATAGGAAATGACTAAAACTATTTTAATGCCTATCAGTTTTAAACATTTGACCGGCGGATTAACCAAACTGACAACATTTTCAAAATGTGAGCACTTTTTTGAAACCCAGACTCCAATGAGCGAAAACAATAACAAAGGACGCCCTTTATCTGAGACTGTAGAGACCCTTGCAAGAGTCTCAAGACTTTGAAAGAATTTTTTAATGGTTTCCTGAATTAATTTTCCCCACTCTCAACTCCATTTTATTTAATGTAATGAAAATAATTGCATTTTAACAATAAAATTCACGAAATATTTTGACATTTTTGTCATTGACTTTTAGCTTACTAGTAAAATTCATTGCTACAAACTTCATAATTGATTCCAATTTAAAGACAGTTTAAGACGTTCATTTTCTTTTTACCCAACCATTTTATATTGGAAAGGGTAATTCGAAATGTGTTTTTTAGCGTCTCCGTTGATTCTAGTGGCCGTTTTGTCTTTTCCGTTGTAAAAGGGTCCATTCTCGGAGAAACGTTTCAACTAAATGTCGTTCCCTTTCTATGAAATCATCTCCTTCGTCCGTGAACTTGAGATAGACTCCTCAGCCGACCATATTTTTGTCGGCGGCGGTGTGGACGCCAAAACTGGTCGGCGGCGGCGGCTGAAGTCGGCTGGATTCGGCTAAAAATATTTTCCGCTGATTTTCAATTTTGGTTTTCAAAATTGAACCAATTTTGTCAGGAAAGAGACAAAAATGACGAGCGGAGCGAGCAAAAAGTTTTTAATGCTTTTTAAGCAGTTCTAAAAATAATTTGGTTGAAAATCTTAAATTTTATGACAAATTTTATGATTTTGCATGTCATTTTGCGTAAAATTTGTCAAATTCACGGCGGCCAGCCGTATTTTTCTCGGCGGCGGCGGCTGCGGCTGAAAAAAAATTTGGTTGGCGGTGGCGGCGGCTAAAATTTTCAAAAAATCCCAGCCGGCGGCGGCTGAGTAGTCTAACTTGAGGGATCGATAAGTAGGAAGATTTACAAAAGTTCTGCTTGAATTGCGTTCTCTGACACGTCCCCAATCCTCTTCATCACCTACCGGTTCTAGAGCGTATACGCCACTAATAAAAATAATCCATACGACCAGATTTTTCAGCTAACGACAATTTTAGAAGTAATTTTCGATTTTAGTGATGATATTCATGTAGTCGTTGTCCCTAGCTGTAAGAACAATGAACTTTTTGGAAATTTGAAAATCGGCATTTGAAAAATATTTTAAAATATATTTTCCGGCTTCCAGGGTTAAGTTGTTAAACTGTGATGCACATGTGATCTTTGATGACCCTCGGAAGTCACAATGTCTTCTCAAATATATTTTCAATAAAAGCCTCCCTAGGGAACCATGAGCGGAGGCTTTCTACCAAATTTGAGCTCAATCGGTCGATTATTGTGGCGGTAGTAGTGACAAGTTCGAATATTTACATAAAAACTCAAGATTTTCGTCTTTGATGACTTCCAGAGGTCAAAAGATTGACAATTACACACTACAGGGTAAAGTAAAAATGATCAGGAGAGTGAGGAGAACAATTCTAGTGGAAAAAATGTTCACTTTGACCGATTTGACATTTGGACCTTTTTTGACCTTTGGTGACCACTGGAGGTCACGGAAGACAAAATTAGGTAAAAGTGTCCATTTGAACATTGTTCAGGTCAGCATTTAGAGCAACTACGTGCATAAATTTTGAAAGGCCAGGTTTTATTGGATCATTAAGCAATCGCTTGACAATACTTGACATTCACCTCTTTTTGCATCGTTAAGTTAATTTAATTCTTGCAATTTTTTTTTGGTGTTTAGGAAACGTTTTCCTTTGTGAAAGCATCGTGCTGTATTAAAAATTAAAAAGAACAACAACAAAAATCATTTTGTATTTAATTTAAACAATCGGTCTATTTTTCTCTGCGGTAGCATAAAGAAAATTTTTTATCTAGTGAGCACTCACATGTGAAATATAGCTCAGAAAGAGAAGATGAATAAATGTTTATCCCATATATGAAGAGCTTAAAAGCAAAAGGAACTATCTGGAAGCGGCCCCGGCGTAGGTATGGATTTTGGATTGTTGGATGAATATGTACGCTCCTTTTGGAATTCAAATTCCCGTCTGAAGCATTCCAGGATCGCATACTGCAGCGGAAACCTTCCCTTCCTCTCCCATATGTACGCTCATTATCTCTTATGGCACATATCCCCATCCTTACGCCGGGTCCGCTTGCTGTTAGTTCCTTTTGCTTTAAAGCTCTTCATATGGGCCTGACCTTATTAATAAAATAATTTGTAGTTTTCAACAAACAAATCCCAAAGACAAGTAAATTAAATTGATTTTGTTTTAAATTAGCAACTTCATTCGTGTCAGGTCATAAGCCCGAAGCCGAAAGCCCGAATAGACATAAGCCCGAATGGCCATAAGCCCGAATAGACAAAAACCCGAATGGACATAAACCCGAGAGTTTTTTAATTTTGTCTGAAACAATAGAGCAAATTAATTTTGTTGATTGAAGTTGGGGTGAGGTTGTTGAAGGAAGGTTAGGTTAAATTTGTTCGACCAACTATCTCGGCAGTACCCCCACTGACTCCTTAGAAAGAAATGACGTCATACAACATTATTTACACCAGTCAAATTTAATTTTCTTGAGGATACGTTTTCAAACAAAGACAAAAACAGCAGCAGGATGTGAATGCGAGTCATTTTAATATCCAAAAATTTGTTACAAACTTCGAAAGAGTTCAGCCAATCAAATTAATTTGTTGTAACAATACCAGAATTGTTTCAAACAAAATTAAAAAAATTTCGGGCCTATGTCCATTCGGGCTTTTGGTCATTCGGGCTTTTGTCTATTCGGGCTTATGGCCATTCGTGCTTATGTCCATTCGGGCTTTCGGCTTCGGGCTTATGTCATGGAACCACTTCATTCACTAATACTGAACATTGATAGTTCTGCAGAAAAGCTACCCAAATTTCTGGTGAAAAATGAAGGTCATTTTATACTTCTGAAAGTTGACACAGGACTTTTTTCCAATTTTTGACAAAGACTTCATGTTTGAGTATGTTTTGACATTTGAGGTTCCCTTCCAAATTAATTTCTATGTATTCAAAATAAATTATAATTTATGAGAATCAGTTTTTGTAAAAGCTTACTTTACCAAAGTACCCGGGTAATTTTCTGCCCACATGATACCACTGAAATTGGATATTTTAATTTAATAATGAACACAATTAGTTTATCTTTAATTTCCGTTTTTATTCTAATCTACAATTTTAACTGTCCATTGTCAATATTTCAGGGAAATTATCCATTGATAAATGCCATGTAAAATCTGGGCCTGAATTCTCCCCACAAATGTCTAATTTCATTCATTAAAATTCGTTTTATTACGGAATATCTATCATTGCGCAAGATCACCAATTCATTGAAAAAATAATAAATTATGACCCATCCTCAGTTAATTGTCACTTGGTCCTTTTCAGCGTGGTCAAAATGGCGCCAATTTTTTGTAGGGGAGAGGTAGACGATGTTAACCATAGACTCGTACTGGCTTGAAGTTCTTGGTGCCGCCATACCAAGGCGCAATTTGATCTTTGGGACATCTTTTGAGAATGTAGGGAATAAATTTGGCTTTCTGTGTCCCGTAAATCTCCATCTGTTCAAATTAATTTAATTAATTTTGCCGCCATTTTCATGTAACTAATTAATACTGATTATTTATTTAAAAATTTTTTTATGCTGAATTTACTGGTCTTTACCTTTTCAAATACTCGCCCAAATGATGGCCGTATCTAGAAACAAAATATTTTAATTAACTGACCTAGGTCAAGTTCTTTTCAGTAATTGAGTCATCGGCCCATTGGAAAGACCCATGACCTATGACTTACAATATTTAGAAGAGTAAGCGCAACGGAATTGGTGTTGACCAAGAGGAAGCTATTTGTATGCCTTTCCATTAACGCGCGATATCTCACAGCCAATCTTAGCGCAAACGCCACAGCTGCAAAATTAATTTTAAATTATTTGTATTAACATTATTAATTATTCAAATTTAATTGTGATTAAAATTAAATTACTTCCAAAGTCAGCCAATTGAAAGTGATCAAAGTTGTCCATGTCAGCAATGAAAATGGCGTCCGTGACGACGTTGTCTTCTGTTGAGCTGAAATAAATCAAAAATAATTTTAATTGTTTAATTAAATTTAAATTAAGTTTTTGGCTAACTTACCGATCCCCCAAGCTCTTTAATAAATTGTAGGCCGCTTGCTCCGCATATTTTTCAAGTAAATGCAAATTATTCTCTACACTGTATTTACGCACGTTCATCTAAGTAATGTTTAATTTAAATTTAATTTAATTAATAATTAATTATTAATAATTAAGTTAATTTTGTTTTAACTACAAAATATTATTCAGAATAATTTATTCTCACTCACCTTGCCAGCTTCAGCCACCCAAACTGTAAAATAAAAGAATTTAAAATATTAAACTAAGATTAAATAAAAAATTAAAGTATAAACTTACTTGGTCTGCCATCATCATCGTAGCCTGTGGAATGGTACAATTAATTATTAATTTAATTTAATTGTATGACCAATAGTTAACTTTGTCCACTCACCTGACAAATAGTAAGGAAAATTTTTGCGCAAGTGATGAGGCGGTTCATAGGCTTCTAGGTCAGGTCGTTTTTTACCCAGCGCCAAATTCAAAGTTCCATTCTAAAAATTTACAATTATTCAAATTTTAAATTCTTTTATAATTAGTCAAACAAAAATTGAGTGAAAAATAAACTCACGATGGGGAACTCTTTTGATGAATTCAATTCATTTAAAGTTTCGGATAAATTCCCATCCTGTAATTTTGAATTGGGCGGGTCATCAGAAATTGTGGAAATTGTGGTCTGGCTCTCATCCGGAATTTCACTGACGGTCGTTTCTTCCGTAATGGTTTCACTAATTTGGCATAAAGCCGAAAAGAGAATGACTAAGGCACGAATTAATTTAACTTGCATTTTAATTGTGGTTTACCACATTTAAATTTAGAAGAGAGGAAAAGGCAGTTCCAGAATTGAAAATCAGAATGGAAAGAGTAGTTGCAAATAAAGTTGCAAAATTGTTACTAAAGAACTGTAATGTTCTTTACGAGCGTAAAATTATGTAAACTACCTGTAACTCTAATCGCTGGTTCATACTTCTACAATCATAGCTAGACGAGTTTTTTTTGCGCGTGCAAAAAGTGAATAATTTAGCCTTTGTTTTGCTCAATTGCAGCAAATGAGCAAAAATGGTGGTTCATTTGAAGTAATGGCAGGAAAAAAAACCGTGGGAATGGGCCAAGAGAAACTTGAGGCGTCTCAATTTGTGGAACGGCATGGAACCCCAGAAGGTTACGTTCGTAGTTTTACAATAGAAAAAGTATGAGCAAGGATACCAAATTCTCTTTTGTTATTCAGCACCTCACGAGTAAGGAAAAAGAGAATGAAAATCCACAATGGCTGTACAAAATGCTCTTGAATTTCTAAATGTTCTATCTCCCTTTAGAAAATTTAATTGTATTGATCATTATAAACAAATTTAATATTTAATATGGGCTATTACAAAACCAACTGGGGCTACCAATAATTTTACAGCTCTTGACAATGCCAATTAGTAATAATTTAAATAAATATGGTTTTATTTTTTCACAATAATAATAATAATGATTGAAAAAATGGGGGTAAAAGTAGGATGAAAAAGAGGGAGGGATGGATGAAGGTCATTTAAGTGAGGGTGACACATTTCCTGGGTAATGCGTCATTAAGGTCATTGGGACAATATCCACCACAACAACTTCCCTCTGTTGGACATTCCTGACCTGGAGGAACGCATGGACTGAGGATACATTTTTTATCTGGACCACAATCGCCCTGACTTGAGCTGTTATTGGGGTCACCACAACATGGTCCAGTGGTCTCCGGCTTTGTGGAGTCACCACAAGCCTGCCCTTGACTGATACAGACCTTTTCCTCACATTTTAACACGTCCTTATTATCTTTAACGCATCTGCCATATTTATTTTGTGCGTAATTATTGCAACAATATTTAGTCGTTATGGTATCCTTCAAATTGACAGGTGTTAAGATGGTGCAATTTTCTCCTGCAGCAGTGCAAGAGCCCTCTTCTCGCATTTTCCTCTTGACACATTTCCGGCGACATTTAGTTTGACAGTCATAGCCACGGCGACATTTTTGAGAACCACACGATCGACGAGCGCCTCGTCTAATTCGGGTCAGTGTGTTGACTTGGCTTGTCTAAACATCAAACAAAAATCGTGACAGTTTAGTTTGGCCTCGATTGTAAATTATAATTATTATGATTTAATATTTAATTTTCTGAATAAACAAAAAAAAAGTACCGGGTCATTCAGGTCAAAGAAACTTGCGTTGACGGTGAGAACGAGGAGAGAGACGACGAGGAATGGAATTAATTTGGACATTTTACCTGAACTGAAATATTTTTAAATATATTTCAAAATTTAAATGGCTACTAAAATGGGGAGATTGTCTCTTGTTGACTTGAAAAAAATTAAAGAAGAATCAAGTCTTTATTTGGCTCTAAATGGGCTTTATATACAATTTATTCCCATTAAAATACATTAGTTGATCATCGCTCTCGATTTCATGTTTCATGTTTTTTTCGATTTTATTAAAAGTGGGACAATTTATTTGACAAGCAAATACAAAACAGAACAAAAGAATACCGTAAATGAATAAAATAAATCCCAAAATTTGTATTTGAATGCCTCTTACTGAAACACTCACCACCAAGAATGTGGGTAGGATGCCTAACTCGTCATTGTATTTTAGCACCTGTGGTAAAATGCAGAGTTTCTTTCAGGGATCGGTCGGTGGCATTTAGTGGCCCGGCAGCGTATTTACAAATGGTACATGAAAACGGCAGTGGGGATTTTTTTTACCCATTTTGCTCTTCAAAACGAACATACA
>JAQIVZ010004413.1:0-10106 GCA_034700945.1 Arrhopalites spinosus
ACATGGCTGTAAAAACCTCAAAAATTAATATTTTTACAAACTAAGAGTCAATTCTGACTCAGAAGAGTCGATTTCATCTATATTGGATGAAATCAAAATTTTAAAGTACCTAGAAAAACTTGGGCCAGGAGAAATTTTGTCCCTTTTACCATGGTCAGTCCCTTGATTTAATTAAAAATTATATTGGGCCCTGAGTTTAAAAGACTCTCATGGCAACTTGGGCCATAATTTGAACAACCACAAACAAAACAAAAGGCTCAAATGGTTAATTAAAGTTTTCAATGAAAATACTAAATTATTTAAATACACGTTTTACTGACATTGCCAATTTCCTCATTTATCCTACTTTCAGCATGAACTTACGAAATAGTTGACTCCATATTTCTTAACTGAAATTTTCAGAATTTTCTCTATTAAACTTTACAGTGTAAAGTTTACAGTGTAAAGTTTACAGTGTAAAGTTTACCGTTCTCAAAAGTATAGAAAATTCATCCTCAAAACATCAAAAAGTATATCAAATGGCCATTGAATATACCACAAACAATAAATAATTGTCACTGAAAAAGTGGGCGAAAAATTTAATTAGATTTGGAAATGAACAGAGAAGAAAATGTACACAAGTTTATTGGTAAGCATGAGTCGTAGCTTAGTACAATAATGGGTCACATTTAATTAAAAATACTAAATTATTTAAATACCTTTTACCAATAAATTTCAATTTTCTATTCTTCAATTAACTTTAACAAATTAAGCATGTACGTACACTCCATAAAAACATTTTTTGTTCTTTGAAAGTTCCGGCAACCCCCAAAAATATTGTGGTGTCAATGAACAACGGACATACTTAAAAATTTTGTCGTGATTTAAACTTACAAATTCTTTGAATTATCTTGGGCAAAATTTGAGCTGGAAACAAGGTGGACATGTTGACGGAAAAGTGTCTAAAACGTTTTAGAAGGTTTGTCAACACTGGCCATTTTTTAGGATTTCACCCATACTGGTACAATAGACGGAGTAGTCATCCCAAATTTGAATTTAATTCTTCCCGTCGATATCTCATTCAACATTAGTGTTCTGTGGGGGTTGCCATTTTGTACCAAATTTATTTGGTGGGACGATGCATTCAAATGCATTTGGACGAGAGTGGGTGGGTGACGGAGGTGGCCAAATTGCAAATGATGTACACAACATTTTTCTATGCTGTCAATGATTTTAATCATTTAATCACTCTCAAATTCTATGGCCAGCATCACTCCATCATTAACACTGTCCTCCACACTACCAACTCTTTGAGTGGTGAGTTTTTGAAATCCCGCCATTTTATTTTTTTAAATCCATTCCCTCTGTAGGTATGGCAGGACAAAGATGCCCGAAAAAAAGCATTGCGACCACGATAAGGATTCTCACTTGGAGCTGTACTTTTGTCTCCTTCGTCAGATCCTTTGGTGTCTTCACCAAGAGCAGGTCAGTGGAGATGCTGATGTCACTGGATTGGAATGGAGGTCAACATGTGCCGTGTGGGGTCAAGATCTTGTTGTAGTTGGTACATCTGTACATGACAGGCTTCCATTTTTACATAATGTTCTTCCATACCATCACAGTCCTCGTCTACACAGGCGCCCTCCAACCAGCTGTTGGCCTTCTCTGTTTTTTTTTGGTAAATTAAAAACAATATTTGACAACTTTTAATTTGATAGTGACAGAATAAATTGTACAGCCCTGTACAAGGCATTCAATGAATTGAGTGTCCTCCAAAATATTTTTATGCAAGTTTATGGGATTTTCCCCGTGGGAATTGAGATGGCGTTGGTGTCGGCAACAATAATGAATTTGTTTATGGCCATCTTGTTTGTCAGTCTCCGTTTCTTCATTACTTGGGCTCATCACTTGTTTTGGTTTATTTGTCGTCTTTATTCGACTGGCTCAAGTCCATCAAGTTTCGGAAAAGGCTCTCAAATTTTGGGGGCGGATTGAACAACAGCCATTTTGGTTTGTCAAATTTTTAAAGTCAACTCGATCTATTTGTGTCAAAGTGGGGCAATTTGGAATTGCGGACAAGGAATTGGTCCTTGCTTTAATTGGAATTATAGTGGACCAAACTATGAGTCTCATTTTAGCTTTCAGAAAAACGTAGACAGTAAACTTAATCTCAAATTAATTGTAAACAATTATTAATTAACATTAAATGATAGTGGATGAAATGAAAAACTATGTTATTAATATTTTGTTAATTGCACGGTCTGTCAAAATAATTTTATGGGGTGGGGCTCGATTTTGAATTAAGGGCCTTTGTCCAGTCTCACTCGTCTCAGTTTTCAAAAGCCCAATATGGAATCTCTGCACCAGGTTCTGCGCGCCAAAAATAAAACGCCATATTATTCTCAAATTTTTTTTAAAAAAATTAGCACGTTCATTTCAAATTTGAGCCATACCCCAATGTAAAGAAAGAGTTGATCCTTGGCCAAATTCTCTGCTGGACAAATTCTCTTGCCACAAGAAAACGATAGAGAGGCCTCATTTCGAACAAGAGTCAGCTGACCATTTTCATTTGAAAGAAACCGCTCCGGTTTGAATTGGTCTACATCCTCCCCCCACGCAGTTTTATCCCGGGAAGCAGCATACAAATTCGGAATTATGATTGTCCCTTTGGGAATTTCAAACCCGTGAAAAGTTACCGTTTCTGTCATGCGATGAGCCAATCCCAATGGCGTCATGGCGGAATATCGAAGCACTTCCAAAATTGTTGCATCCAAGTACTGTAGCCTAAATTCAAAATTTTAACTTTAAATTTTGACTTTATTTTCATTAAAATAATTACTTTGGTCGATCAACTAAAGACACATGTCGAGAAGACTCGACAGTTTTTGAAATTTCCCGCCACAGCTTGTCCTGGGTTTTTTTATGAGAGGCCAAGAGTAAAAACGTCCACACAAGGGTCGAGCTCACAGTTTCGTTTCCCGCCACAAACAAATCGAGAATCGTGACATCTAGCGACTTTTCTATTTGAGAATATTGAAATAAAAGTCTGCCAAATTCAAACTCAAATATTTTTGTCAGAATTTACCGCCTTCATGTCTGTAGAAACTTGATAGAGAATCATGGGTTGTGGCCATTTCTTGAAGAAACACATCAAGGAAATCTCTTGGCGCGTTAGCTTGAAAAGTTTCTTTGTGCTCTTCAATCGTTTTTTGAAATAGAGCGTAGGCTTTGCAAGCAAATTTTTTGACTTGACTTGGAAAAATTGCCGGGAATAATTTTTCGAAAAGTTGAACTTGTGGGAAATATTGACCCCATACGGTCAATTTTGTGGGGGCCGTCATGAGAGAATTTAATGTGTCCAAAATGTCCAGAAGAGTGGGGTCATCATGGTCAAAACGATGACCACATACAATGGACCATAATCCATTTAAAACTGCCGCGTTAAACCGTCCTGGGGTGGATATGGATTGACCCAAGCTACTCGTCAGGGTTCCAATCAATTCGGTCACTTCCGGCATTATCAACGACTCCATTGACCGTTGACCAAAACCAAAATCTCTGGAAGCCTCATAAAGAAAAAGTTTTGTAAAATTTTAAATTTAATTTTGGCGCCAAACTAATTTAATTTGATTCACCTCAAGTGACGCAAAGCAAACCGTCGCTGCTCAAGCCAACGGGGTCCTTCATTGAAAGTTATCCCTGCACAAGATTCGAAATTCAGATGATTTGTTGGCACGTGATAAAATTCAAATTTGTACCGTGCATTCCACCAAAATTTCGATCCTTGACATTGACGACAGCATTGAGGGGTCGACCATTGAACGGCATTAAACTGAAGGCCTCTCGAATGTGACGAAAATTGTTGAGAACAACGACCCTATGAACATAGAGGGCGTTAGTAATAAATTAATTCAATAAATAAAATTCCAATTTATTTAAACCGAGTTGGACCCAATTGTAGACCCAAAATGGGTCCATATAATTCACCCCATTTCATAAATGTCACGTGACGACATGGACCCAATTGTAAATAATTTCCAACAATTGGGAATCCTTTGGGTCCTAAAAATTGACAAAATTTTAAAAACATTTGGTAAATTCTCACTTAAATTGCCAAAAATATTTTAATTGTGGATACGACAAAATTAACAAACCTGGAGGAAATTTTTTTGAGAATTTGTTTTTCGAAAATAAAAATAAAATTAAAATTGCAAGACAAAAAGTCAGAATGAAGGACATCATTTTAAACTCAATTAAAATAGTTGACGTTATTTAAACTAAAAATATTTTGAAAAATTGTAAATTCGTTTTTAAAACTTGAAGAAAAGACAGAGTCGTTTAATAAAAACTGAAAATTGTACTAAGGTCAGAGTGCCTCAGCCTCCCATTTGTTTTTTTTTGTAAAGCTAACCGTGTGCTAGATTTTAATCTACGATAAAATGTAATTTTAATTGAGGTGACCAAGTACACAATTAATTGTCATTTGTAATTTAATTCATTGCCAGAACGTGACATTGACTCTTATCGAGCTTGTGAGTTTAATTATAATTTAATGTAGATGGAATTATTGTAAGACAGATATTTGAAATGAGCCTCAAAAATTGGAGAACAACGTCGTTTTTTTAAATTGTCTTTATTTAATCGGGTTGCTTAGCAAGTCGACTTTATAATTAAAATAATTAATTATAATTTTGAGTGATTTTGCAACTCCAAAATTTATAATTGAATGACAATTTACAAGAAAAATAGTGTCGGTTATGTAATTTTATTTGTAAAATAAAAGAGCGGCAAAAATATGTTCTGAAATTCGATTAAATATGGAAACTCATTAATCCCGTTCCTCCATAATGACTTCAAAAGGTCGCGCTTGCAGAACCACGCCTGGTTCAGCTTCCGTGCTCACATCCAGGCTATTTGGCGCCAATCGAATGTTAAATTTTTGGAAAAGGTTGGTAAAAAATAAAAAGTATTCATCCCTTGCCAATGACTCGCCTATTAAAAATTTGAAAATTAATGAATCATAATGAAACTAAATTAATTGTAATGTTTCAAACCTAAACAACCCCGTCGACCATAAGAGAAGGCCATGACATTTTCATTCTTTTTAAACGTCCCATCCTTGCTTATATAACGAGTGGGGTCAAATTTTTTGGGATTGGGAAAATATTTTTCGTTGTAATGAATCCCAAAGAAATTGGCAACCACCCACGTCCCCTTTGGCAAGTCGTAAGAATTAAATTTCATGTCTTTCAACGTTGTCCGAATAGACCCCATTGGGACCATGCTGTGATATCTCAAAACTTCTTCGAAAGTAGCCATGCAGTATGGGAGACTAAATAATGAGTGTTTAAAATTAAATATTTTTTGAATTTGGCCCTAAAATTTGTATTGAGGTCATACTTTGGTCGATCTGATAAAGAAACTTGTCGATTTCGTCCAATGGTTGTGTCCATCTCGAGCTGAACTTGTTTCTGAATTTGTGGGAATTTGCTCAACATTAAAATTGAATAAATTAATGTTTGTGACGTTGTTTCCGAACCCGCGCCAAAAAGATCCGTAATCACAGCCAAAAGATTTTTTTCTGTATACTTATTTAGTTGATAGGTGGTTATTTAATTATAATTTTTAAATAGTTATTGAAATTACCGCCCAAATCCCCATAAAAACTTGACTCAGGGTCCGTTGTTTTTTTCAGTTGGTCAATGTAACAATCGACAAAGTCACGATGAACTCCATCTTTTGGGAAAGTGGCCTGATGTTCGGCTGCACAGTCGCGAATAAATTGTTGGGTGTCTACCACCAATCTCTTGATTCCGTTGAAGCCACTCCATTCCGGAATTATTTTGGACAAAATTGGTAAAAATATTAATGGCGTCTTTGTCATTCTACTGACAAGTCTGTAAAATTAATTTAAAATTAATTTTAATGATTTTTGAAAATTAATTTTTTAAAAATGGCGCTAACTCTGAATTATCCAATAATATTTTGAGGAGTGTTGGATCATCCAGAGAGTATCGTTTCGAACCAAGAATTTGCCATAGAGAGTTGAGAACAGATAAACTGAATTTTCTGCTCACATTTATTGGTTGACCTTGCTGACTTTTGAAATTTTCCAAAAGGTCATTTACCTCTTCCATTATGGTTGCCTCAAGAGAATTTTTTCCGAAACCAAAATCACTGTTCAATTAATTTTAAAAGAAATTAAAAATAATTTATTTAATTATTAAACTTATTTAAATAATATTTAACTACCGTAAATTTCTCAAAGTGAAACGTCTCTGCTCTTCCCATTCCTTGCCAGTAGAGTTGATGACCCCTGTAATATTTTAATGAGAATTTAATTTTAATTGAAATTATATTTAAATTTTGTGGGGGTACCCCTGGGTCCATTAGTTAGCAAATTAACGATTTCTAATTCCGGTTTTCCTGTCAAATTGGTATCGTTAAATAATTCTCGAACCCATTTTGGATCTGAAACGACGGTCATTCTACAAATTCAAAAGATATCAGAAAACCATAAACATTTTAATTGAATTCCACTTACACAAGAGTTAACAAGGCTTAAAATAATTTTTGAGATTCAAGCCTGTCCTATAATTAAAAGATTTACGGTACATGACTTACGTATTAGACCCCAAACGGAATTTATATATGTCACCGTATTCTCCAGCCCATTTCTGAGCTTGTAAATGAAATTCTTTCATTAATTCGAACATGTTTCCAACAATTGGGAGGGACCTGGGTCCTTTAAGTGTTTAAAAAAGTTGGTCATTTAATTTGACTTAATTGTATTAATTACAAAAATTAAAATTAAATTTTAATTACCCGGTGGAAGATTTAAATTATTTCCATCTTTTTTAAAAAAGAAATAATAAATTGCCACCACCACAAAGGCAATGGCAATAGTCGTGAGGGAGACCATGTTGAGAATTTAAATTAATTGTGTCCAATATTTAAAAATATTTAATTATGATTAAATCTTCTAAATAAAACACTGACTAAATGTCAGTGTGCAAGTTTTTAAAGAGGATTAGTCTGGTCTGGAGAGTAGTGTGAATGAGAGATGTAAACACTCGAGTCTGTAATTGACTGTTGAGAATGATCAAAGCTTCCCCTGGCTCTTCTATGGTCCAATGTCAACATTTCAAGGCCAGCCTGACGTCATCCCCCCAGACTCAATCTCATCTTTTGCCCGTTCGAAAGCCATTCACGCAATCCAACTGGGCAAAATTCCAAATTTCTGCAAAAATATTGATACAAAAAAAACATGCCCTATTTTTCCTAATTTGTCAAAACACGCTGCAAAAAGTTCCTCCCTGCAAAAATGTTCAAAAATTCAAGAGTCCTAAGTGCAAAATGTCAAGATGAATTTATCACTGCAAATATTCATACGGGATAATAAAATTTGTTTTTGTGGGCGGTAGCTCGCAAATGTGATAATAAAATACATTAGGTAATTATTTTCAATTGAAAATCTTGCTCTTTCATGAACAAAATTCAAACTTTCATGTAATACATTTTATATAACAATTAAAAATTGAGAAGAATAAAAAGCCGCTATTCTTTTGTACAATTAAATTCACCTGCTAAATGGACAGATTTGTCTGTAAAATGTATTTTTTGGTTATTTATTTGCCGCGAGAGTTTAATTTTAAGAACTTAATAAATTATGTTACATAATTATTGATTTTTTTCAAATATTTGTTTATTTTCAAATTTTATGCCCCTCCCCATTATTTGCTCATGTGACTCACCTAGAACACGTGGTACGTAGTAAAAAAATTAAGTGACGAAGTGCTGGACCCAAAAGTCGAGTTTTCAGGACAATCCACAAAAAGAATGACATTGTCAACTTGATCAAAATGGTCCAAAAAATTTTGAAACCATTTTTAAAATGGTGCATTCCAATAATTAAAAATTCCCCCACAAAAATTATTTTGGCAAGACTCCAAAGAGCACAAAGTAAATAAAAAATGAGATAAATGTCCGACTCTTTAAATGACAATGGTTGAAAGATGGCGACGTTCTCAGAAATAAAATTAAAGTTTTTTTCTTGCTTTGATTTAGATTTCACTTGACGCCATTTTCCCCATAACCAATAAATTCCAGAGCTGAGAATCAGTTCAATTCGTCCCGCCACACTCTCCACATCTCCTCTCTGGAGCCTGTAGCCAATGCTCTCAACGAAAGAGTCGTCATCTATAGGACGATTGTGAGAAAACTTGATAAAAGATGTTGAACGCTTCATTTCTTTCTTGAACATGTTCCAATAATATTCAAATTCACGCGCCGATACTATCAACAGGCTCCACGGTTGACTCACCATTTCAACCAAATTATCTTGGGGGTAAATTGTTTTGATATTTTTGAGAATTTGACGATTTTTCAGAGCCTCTTGGCAAGCCACCGTTTGTTCGCATTGATCATTTTTAGATCCTATATATTGACAGAGGCCAGTACACTTGTCTTCCAAATGTTCCGCCTTTATGGACAACACCCGCCTAAATGGATTACTTTGATGTTGACGAGGTGAGGCAAAATCACCCAAATTTTTATCATACAAATAATCTGAATTACAATGTTTAGTTGAATCAATTGTATAAATTTTTAAATTCCCCGCCATGTCAATATCCCCCAATTTTTTCCATTTAGGTTGGAATGGAAAGGGCAGGGCGTAGTCTGATTTGAGCACTCCCAAATAAGCGTTGGTCAATATGAGTGCTGTGGATAGCCAAAAGATGGCAAGCGTGCTGAAAATTCTTGATTTTTGGCCCATCCCATGTCCATGACATTGATCCAGCAAAAGTTGACATAGCCAAAATAAAAATGATAGCATTTTTCCCCATTTGAATTTTAGTTGCAAATCAAGACTAAATATGGCGGACGTGAGCACCATAGAAAAAAGGAGGAGGAGCCAGACAGAGGACTGAAAAGGCATGTAATAAATTTCAAATGAAGATTTTAATTGATAAATCCCATGCGCTGTAATAAATTTAAAGGGTTCGCTCCACCCAACGGGGTAAAACCACCCAAAATCAAGAAATGTTGAGGGTGAGCCAAATTGAATATTCCCAGACAAGCGAAATGTTCTATAAGCGCCATTTTGAAAATAAAGGGACACGAGGGATTTATTTTGATGGCTTGTAATAAAATTACAAGCGGCAGTGGCCAACCATTCCAAACTATTCACATTCTTGTCAAATGGTGACCCCATCTTGTCACTAGAGGTCATGTAGACCCATTCAGGCATTCTGAAGATGTCGCTACATCCTTCTTCAGTTCTGTCAGTGAGACATTCCCAAAAAGTATTTCTCCCGCCATCCATTTTATTTGAATGGATAACGGCAATGGTTTCAAAACAATTGGAACATTTAAAATATTCGAAATGTTTAGCTCCAAAAAATTGCGCATGCGTAAATGAAAAGTAGAATGCGCGCCAATTCAATTCAAATTCCCTGCACTTTTCTTTACCAAATAGGAGAGTGATGTAACCATTTTTTTGACCATAATAATCGGCCACTCTCTCAATCGATTTTAGCATTTGGCGCTCATCATTTTGATGGGCCACAATGACAACCATTTTAGGTGGCCATTGCGCGTCTCTTATTTCTGTAACATACAAATGTTTTTGTGACATGTGAAAAGCGTCGGAGACAGATAAAATAGATTTAATGGCATTTTCCATTTGGTCCCAAAATATTTGATCATTCAATTTGGTGTGATGAACCAACTGGTTCTTTATTTGAGGTAGGAACGCAACAGTCCAGTAACAATTTAAATTTCGTGTTGGCGCATGCATCACTAAATTCTTTTTCCAATTTTGCGCTTTCCAGCTCAAAGAAATTCGTCGCGTATCCCATATCAAGGGAGCTTTAGGATCCATGTCGAGCGCAATGATGGCTGGTGATTTCATGTGGGCAAAATTGAAAGTCTCCAGATCGGAATGCGCAATAAAGTCGAAGAAACAATTGGGCGCAAGCGCAGATACCATTTCATTGAAATCGATAGCATTTCTCCAATCTTCTGATTTAATTTTCATTGGGCTGTATTTTATTTTACCCATAGTTTTGGGAAAAAATGAAAATTTGGATTTACCCATAGAAAGTTTTATTTTACCCATAGCCTAT
>JAQIVZ010004414.1:0-10101 GCA_034700945.1 Arrhopalites spinosus
TACATTTTATTGTCTGTAAATGAAATTAACCCCTTAACTGTGTAAATAATTTCGTCACAGCTGCTTCTACGGTGTGTAATTAAATCCTATTTTTCAAATTACCGTACTGAGAAAAAATATAACTTATTTAAATTATTTTTTCCAGTGTCCAGTCTAATGTAATATTTGAGACACAAGTCGTAGATTTTGCGTGATAAAACTTTACTCTTTAGAGAGAGAGAGGGAGAGAAATGTAGAGCCGAGAGTTGTAAAAAAAAGTTGAATTGTTAAAAAGAGATGTATCGTGCAATTCAAGAGGAGAATAAGAAAAAGAGAAGAAACAACGGACTAATTAATTAATATTCATGGAAGGAATTTTATCGCATGCAATGGAAAATGTGATCGTAAATTTTCAAGAAAAAACCCCCTCAAAACATTTCTACAATCTGCAAAAGACCAAAGAGAGAGAGAGAGTTGAAATCCAAGATTTTTTTCAAACACTTTACTCCGTGAGGATAATTGGAGTCTGGCGACACAGACACAAAATAATTGAAACATAATGTTAAAAAAGAGTAGAGGGACATGATCAAAGATTTTTAGCACTCTCACCCTCTCAACGTTTCTTATGATTGTTTGATACCGTATCACTATGTAGTAATTGTTTTTATTGAACCAGGACTACTTTGTAGTGGTTTCTATGAGTCCTGTCTATACGTGTCGTGTAATAGTGGCCAACTATATCTGTTGTTGTACAACAGGGACTTGTATAATGTTGAAAAAAAAACATTATTAGTTTTCTGCTGGTATCATCAATCCTCTGTGATGAGCCCAGAGACAGAGAGAGAGAGAGTATAAAATGTTTCTTGTCTGTATTAGATGTGCATACATCAGTTTAAAAACTTTTCACAAATCACACCTAACCACTAATTTATTTGTTGCCAGTTGAAATGGTCTGTCGATTGTCAGCACGTATTGATAGTATCACATTTTATATACCACCCCACTTCCAATTCTTTCTACTACAAGAATTTTTTCCACTGTAATAAGATTATCATCATATACAAATTTTTTTTATGAGAAATTTGATATATATTTATATTGTATATTGTTATGTATGTGTATTTTGTACAGGCTGTTAAATTTAGGCTACAATTTTTGTCAGCGGAAGCGTACACAAGATCACACATACTACAGATACTTCAGATACTTTTAATCTTTTAAATCCTTTCCTCTCTCTCTCTCTCTCTCCTCTTAAAAGATTCCTCTAGGCTTTTTGTATGTGTGACTTTCAAAAAAGATTCTATCAAAATTTTTATCATCTGATAAAATAAACCAAAATACATACAACTTGATCATGTACAACATCCGACACTCATAAAAGAATTGACTTTGACAATTCTATTGACAAATTTAAATTCAAAATTGTAAGCCAAACAATTTTCAATGAGAACAAGTCTCAATTTTATACACTTTCTGTATACTATTGTACAAGTATTAAGTTTAGTAAATAATTCAAAAGAAAGTGTGGACAATTAAATGAATACCCCTCTCAAAAATGTTTGAGTTTGGGAAGAACATGAAAATTCAACTAAACAAAATGCTCAGTTGTTTTTTTTTGTATGAAAAAAACAAGCTTTTTCAGACAAAGACGGTGAGGTTCACAGCTAATACTTTTAACTGTTGAC
Source organism: Arrhopalites spinosus (assembly GCA_034700945.1). Classification (NCBI taxonomy): domain Eukaryota; kingdom Metazoa; phylum Arthropoda; class Collembola; order Symphypleona; family Arrhopalitidae; genus Arrhopalites; species Arrhopalites spinosus. Next base: position 1,665 of record JAQIVZ010004414.1, read on the forward strand.
TGTTCTATAGCCCTAAAACTTATACGACATTTTGGCACACGTGTGGGTAGGTGACAAAAAGTTTTTTCTAATGATAATGACCCCCCGACTATCCACATTCAACCGTACTTAAAAAGTAAGCAAAACTTAATGGAAATGTTCTTGAGAGAATCAGGCTACATTGTACATGGAAAAAGACAATTAGATGGTCATAAACTTTTTTTTTTTAATTTTTTTTAACTTTGTCAAAAGAAATAAATTAAATATTTTACATCATTAACCTTTTCAAAGTGAAATGTATAATAGAAATAATCATGTCGAGAAAAATAAATGTTGTACTTGACAAATTTAAATATTATTTAATTGTGTTGGTATAAATTCTCGGCATTAAAAAGAATAAAGAATTTTTTTTGCCATAATATACACATGACAGACATAGAAAGCAGTATCTGTAGTACCTCAAGCTTTTGCTTTATGAATGTAAATGAGAATAGTTGACTTATGGCATAAAATTGTTAGTTGTAGTTATATAAAATGAATAAAATATTATAAAGGTAAAAAATCTCTAGTTGAAAAAAAAAGTATTAAATGTCAACCCCAAACATTACAATGCCCATAAATCCATTTTCATTTGAAAAAAAAGAAGAAAAAACAAAGTCAAAGAATTGAGATGGGTCATAAAAAAGTAAAAAATCACAGTCATATAATTTTTCAAAGTGTTTGTCTGAATAAACAATTTTTTTTATGAAAAGTCCGTCCTGTATAATCAAATAATGTAAGACACAAATAATTCCATTCACTTGATCAAATAAAAATCTGACACAAAATGTGTGTGCATTAATTAGTAGGCTGTCATATTGACGCGACACGAACAATCTTCTAGTTCTCACGAGTCTTGTTCTCCATTTCAAAATTGCTTTTTTTATTCATAATACAGATAAATAGACATTACACACATCCTGTATCTTATCTTCATAAAATAATTCGAGTCACAGAAATTTTTGTTCCTATTAAAAAGTCTACCTGTTTAAATTACTATGAATTTCACATTCTTATTTTGTTAGATTAGAGAGATATTTAAAAAAGGAAATAATCTCCACACTTTTTAATTTAATTAAAGTCAATTTAATTAAATTTAAACAAAATGATATTGGAGAGAGAGGGAGATAGATGTGAAAATTAAAAGAGTGTGATATGATCAATTAAATAATATCTTGTCACACTTTCCTTGACTAGTTATGTGACTAGTGTGTGTGAATAAGATGGTTTAACAATCTGATTCCTCATCCATTATTTAAAGAACAGAAAGTGTTTCTTTTTTAAATATTCTAGTCATGAATTATGAATAGAATTTATAATATCCCATTCAACTACATACACACACACATAAGATATACAGATAAAATATATCTGTCTGTACAGACTACAAGATACAAGAGAAAAACAAGACACAAGACACTGGCTCGTGACCATTATGACATGACCTCAAATTTGACACGTGATGGGAGGTCAGCTCTCAAGTTGAATGGAACCGAGTCGAGCGTGTCTTGTTTTTTTTTGTGTGTGACCGATGCTGATGCAAACCATCGTGCATGAAATGTTAACAAGCAAACTATTGCCTCTCACCCATAGACCACAGAAGAGACCAAAGATTGGAGCTGACTGGATGGTCCGCCGTTTTCTTTTTTCTTCTGTCTTAGTCTTTATCTCATCAATCGACTCAAAGGAAACTCTTCCTCGTCAGCAAGGCTAATGCAACAACTACATGCATTTCTACTTACATCACACACACACACTCACTTATACTTATATAAAACCGCACCACATGCCCCTAACAATCTTATGTAAATGGGACTTTTTTTTGACCAATGGACCCATACCCATTTTATCATGATACGGTCAGAGAGGAAGTTACCTCTCTCTCATGTCACTTTATAACATCATAAAAATGCTCTCTTTTACCCCTCTCTCTCCCTTATCATATCCTTCATCATGCATACACCATGTGGCGATTTATACCATTTTTTGTACCTTGAAGATATTCATTTTAAACCCAAAAGAATAAGGGGGAATTGTCATAGCCAATTTTCAACTGAGGCGATGGTCATTTTCAAGAGAAAAAAAACCCTTCTCCTTATTTTGTCCATATAGCTCTAGACTAACAAGTACAAAATTCACTGTAGGGTATAACAATGCTTTCATTGTGAAATTTAAATACATTTTGATCGACTCTTGTTATTTACTCTTTCTCTCTCTCTCTCTCTCTCTCTCTCAAGGAAATAATGTAAAGGAGATTCTCGGGAAAAATGTGAGCCATCAAAAAAGCCAGGCAATCAAATTTCAACAATGAGGATTCTTTTTTTCCCTTATACAGATAGAGCATCCACATATTACGTATAAATTGAAATCTATATAATTGTATATAGTGCAACTACGCTATGTGTACAAGATGGAGAGAGAGAGAGGTACAATTACGAAGGAGATAATTTCCCATTGCTTACTTTATATAATAATACAATGGTTTGTAGACATAGTTACTTAAGGGTTAATAGACGCAAAACCACCTCGAAAAACTCATTTCCCATATGGGAAGCATGGAGGGTAATGGACAAATGGGAGTTGAGAAAAATTCAGCGAGACCAAAAAGAGTGCACAAACATTCAAGAGGATCAACAAAAAGATAACAAGGTGGGAACACCAAACTCTCAAGACTTTTGGTTCTTTTTTTTAATCTTCCTTTTCTCTCTCTCTCTCTCTCTCTGATATTCAAGTTCAAGTCTTTGAAGAAAAATCACAAGTAAAAATTCTACTTGAGACTGACCGCTCTTGTAGTTGTAGAATTTTTTTCTGAAAAAAATAAAGAATGGGCTCTTGTACATAATTTCTAATGAGCCTAAGTTAGTGAAACAAGTGGAAAGTACTGAGGGAACGATTAAAAAAAATCTTTTTTGGCTTAATCACAGCTCAACATTATTTCACGGAAATAATGATAAAAGCTAAATGAACAAGAAACAAGAGTACAGCTTGTTAAATAACATACACATGCTGGGAGGATACTTGTACTGTAGCAAGTGTAGTATCTAAAGATAATTCTAAATAAGGTTTATAACTATATTCTTTACATTGTCTAAATGTTTTAATTTTTTTCCCTTTTTTTTCTTTGCCTCTCTATTATATTGTCACATTATACATGTGAAAAACTATCTCTTAAAATTTCAACTCATGTAATTCCTTTATAAATATTATATATATTAGCACATCTAGTTAATGTGGATTCGCTAGTTCAATGTAAAATTTAAAATTTAAGCTGTTCAAGCTTGAAATAATAGTCAAGTAAATAAATATACCAATTAACTTTTATAAAGTGTACAAAGAGAGAGAGAGAGGAATGATGTGAAGAAGAAAGAGAGAGAGGAGCTACTCTAAATCCATTTTTTGTGTAATCTTACATAATAGAATGTGTAGAATAATATAAGAAATGAGTCTTCTTAAATTATCAATTTGTTCCACTATGATGTAGTGTAAAATGTAGTGGTGGAAAATTCTAAAAACTGAGCATATAAATTATAAAAAGGACACACAACACAAAAAAAGAAGAAGTAGATTCCGGGTTTGACTTTGAAGTTTTGCTCATCATCACGCCGCTTCTTTTTTTCTTGTTTGCCACCTGAATCTCTACTACTAACTCCTACTCTTGTATATATGTTTTATAGCTAGTACCCTCGGCATTTTTTAGTTGCTTTTTGTGATATGAAGAAGCTTGAGCTGAGAAAAAGAAGGAGAAGAGGAAGAGTCTGAATATTTTTCATCTTGTTCTCATCCTTCCAATTTTCATCTTGGATATTATATGTATTACATTATATAATATAAAATCTACTCATGCTTGATCATACCCATTTTTCCTTGTGATGAGATTACAAACTTTACATGTATATACATGTACATATAATGTATTTCCAGCATGTAAGTATTCTGTAGAATGATGATATAACTGTAATAATAATAATAATAATATAATGTTGTGAAGATTTCATTATTATAGGGTGATGGGAGACTAGAGAGAGATATAACAACTGGATTTCCTTAGAATGTACATTATTTTATTGCGTGTACTATCCGATTCTTGTCCATGTTAAATACACTGTACAATGTATACGTATGAAATTTATAATACCAATCAAATATCAACTTAATGGCTCAACAGGTTGAAAAACTTACTATGTACATAATATCTGTATATATGTATAGATAAGTCTGTGTATGTATAATGTATACCAATATCCTTTCCTTTTTCATAAAAACGCAAAGATGATTTATCATATGAAGTATCTTGTAGTTTTTGTAATGCTCAATCTCACAATATCAAAAAAAAATGTTGAGGGAGAGGAACTCTCAAAATTTTTCTTTTCTTTTTGCCCAAGACTTTGCGGGATATCCTTTTAGTAGAAGATGTAGTCATGTAGACATGAGTAGAGATTTTTTTCTTCTTCTTCTTCTACATCGTGTGGATGAGTTAGAACTGACTGTTTTAGTCAAACAACAAGATGGAACAGCATCATATATAATGAAAACCATGGTTTTCCTCATCTTCCAACCAAAATATGCATCAATTTTCACACTGCGGTGAACACGCAAAGTTTTTTTAAACTCCTCGCTGTCTCTTCTTCATCTGCCTCTACATCATCTTCCTCAATTTCATCTTTCAAACGGAGTATAGGTAATCATGTCAACTTTATATTTCATCAAAAAAAAGTATATTAAATATCTTTCTGTATATTATTACAAGGAAACAAAGACATTTGTAATATTTTATTTTATCTATCTCTCTCTCTTTATTTTTTTAACTGTCTTGATAATTTGATTGCAATATGAGTAATTTTATGGGAGTTTTGATGTCATATTTTTCTTCTTGTTGTTGATATTTTGTAAAAAAAATGATTATTGAAAATTCTGTCCAGAGGCAATTTCAATAAAAAAAAAGTAAACACGATTAAAACTAATTGACGAATTAACGGATAGTTATCTATCACATTACTCGTACACTAGGTCTGTATTTGGCGTGCTAACACTGTGCCTTATATATTTAACTTTAATTTATTAGTGTGCATGTCAACATTAAAATGTTGAATTCGGTGAAAAATAATTTGACTTTTTTTGGTGTGTGAACTTTATGACCTTTTTGTAAAGAAAAAAAAGTGATGTAACAAAATCATGAGAGAAAGTTTTTTTTGGTTGCCTAATTCTTTTAAATAGAGTTGAGAAAATAATAAAATATTTGTTAACCTTTTAAGTGTTCCAATGATTCACTGAAAAATTTGTCAGGTTTGGTTTTACACAAAAAAAGAATGGCGGAGACTTTTAAAATTAATTAGTTGTTCCAAGTAAATTAATTAAAGTACTTCTGTACCACAATTCGATTTACACAAATAAACTTCGATGACAATTCAAATTCACAACAAGAAATGAATGTTTTCACTTTAACTAAAAGAATAATCTTGTTTTGTCTAATGTTTTTATTTATGTTCCACAACTTGTTTATTAGTTGACAATAATAATTATCAAGTGAACAACTGTAAAAAGCACTCAAATTACCACAATTCTCTGTCTCTCTCTTTTGTTATTCTTTGAAAAACACCGTAAAACTTTTTTAAAAAGAATTAAAATGACCGGTAGTACAATAATTTTAAAAAAACAAGTCCAAAAATGATAATAAAAAACCAGACAAAACCTTTTATTTCTTGGTTCACTTCACAATAATTGATTAAAAAGTAGTTTTTTAAACTTTTGAACAAAACCGTCTCTTAGAGGAGAGAAAAAAACGACTTACTACTATTTCCAACTTGTTGTATTACTTTTATTTTGTATTTTTATCATGTCAAGAAATATTTTCTTGTAACATTAATTGATGAATGTTCCGTGAAAAACCACCTGAGAGTTTAAAAAAGTCAACAGGTTTCTTTTTAAATTTCCACTACGACTCTGACTCAACAAGTGTCCAAATCCACTCTCTTGTTATTTTTCTTCACAGGGAGAGAATAAAATCTCACATGTAGAGAGATACACTTACTCTATAAACACAACACTTTTTTTTATTGAGAAGATCTTTTTTGTAGGATATCTTGTTCCGAAAAAAAAATTAAGGTGATGACAAAAACTGTAGAGGATTCAACATGTTTTTTGTAAATAAAAAAAGAAACATGTAAAAATGCTCTTGTAGAAAAAAAAACTTTATTTTTCCCCTGACGAGTTATAAGAGAGAACCAAACAGATGACCACAAACACCCAAACTGTCTACTTGTACTTCTGGATTCTTGAACAGAGCAGAGACTGATTCAAAGCGATTCACCCTCAAGCGATTCCTTCTCTCTATTTTACAAGAGAGGAGCGTACGTTACAATGGAGCATATGTTGACTCTGACTTGTATCGTGCATTTAACTATTACCTGTAGTCATTCAACAGACACAACACATGAGAAAGACGAAATATAAAAAAACGAAGAAACCAGCAAGCGAGCCATCATCTTTAGTTAAAAGGCATCTTTTTATATATATCTGAGGTACTATCCCCAGCTCTTTTATTTTATGTACCTCACTATCATCCTACATGTGTGTACTTCGTCTTGATCCATTCTTGAACATCTACCTTACCTTGCTCTCTCTCTGTCTCTCTCTGTCTCTTGTATTTTTCTTTTACTCCTTCTTCGTCGGCTTCATGTCATGTCGGCCTATCTTCCATCCATCTCTGTATCGCCCCTTCTTTACTCATTACCTAAGTTAATACAAATAATATGTATAAAGAAAAAGAATATTATATAACTTTTTCTTCAAGGCCCGCAAGGTACCCCTTCCTAAAACCCTTTTCCTGGTCTCCTATATAGTCCTGATACTCACATCAGTGTTCATCTCTCTGTGTGTATATTTAGTGTAGACTGTTAGAGTTTGAAGCCACAAAAGTTTTTTTGAAGGTCCCTACAGAAATATTATACTTGCCATGACTTTCAACCATCTTGTCCCGTCCCTTTGTACATTTTTCCTTGTTATTTTAAAGGGTTGGACAATTTTGGACATTCCTTACCCACAGAGAGAGAGAGAGAGAGAGAGAGAGAGAGAAATTAAAATTTGAAAATATTTTGTCTACAATTTTTTAATGCACTTGGGAGTAAAAAATTAGCTAATGGTTTTCGAATAAACAGACAAAAAAAATTGGACAACTTTTATTACTTGGTATTTATCAAGAATTTATCTCATGTTAACATGGAACATGGAAAGTGAAGTTTGTGGAGGAGAGACTAATAAATTCAAGAGTGATATTATAGGGTATCAATTATTGAGAGGGAACTTACATATGTACATACTATAGTAAAACTATTTATCCATGGAATGTGTGGGGGGTATAATATCGTTGAGAGAGTACTTTAGCTTTGGTTTAAACAAATTTAAATGATGACAAGCTTTTATAGATTGGCCCCTGGTACATGAAACATTGTGTATCAAAAAGACAAGCCACGAAAGATGAAGGCACTCAAAACTCTTAAAAATTCCGAGACCCCTTTTTTCTTTTCTCTCTCAAGTCTAAAGCAAACAATTTACAACTCACACACATGGAGAAATAACACATGAGAGTCTTATTAGTAAAAATAAAGTATAATGGGTTCTCTTTTTCTTTTATATTATTTCGTAACATATTGTGTATATTGTAGACAAATTCTCAAAATTTTTTTCTTCTTCTTTTCTTTTTATACTTGATGAACAGAAAACTCAAAGGATTTTAGTCTGTACAGATATGCCGCCTATTTAAAAGGCTCACTTGTTCTTCTTTTTTAAATCGAGTCAGTCAAGTTAGAGTAATGTTCAAAGTAACGTTTTTTTTAAAACAAAAATCAAGAGTCGACGGTAGATTCATCCTTTGAAAATATTCAAATATGATCTCGAGAAAGAAGAAAAGGGGGTATCCCTTTTTATACCTTTACCTGTGTCGAATCAAAGAACAAAAGAGGGGCAAGAGATGTATATTTTCCTTATTAAAAGTTTCATCAATTTAACATTGTATTATTTATCAGTACATATTGTTCCATGCGTATGTATTTATTTTATGTACGTAGTTACGTAGGTATGTAATAATAATTATAACCCACTTTTTTGTTTCCAAAATAAATTCCAAAGTTGAAAATCCTCTATAATTATTTCCATATTATCAAAGTCAAAGTCAAGTCGAGACTGAGACTTAGATCCCTTTAAAATTAAATTTAAAATGTTGTTCATGAAAATCTACAAAAATATTTGATTTCTTCAGACACTCTTCAAATAGTTCATACTCGTATATATGTAAAGAGTACAGATACAACGCAGCGTGTACACTGGCAAAGTTAAATACAATTTTGTATACTGTAAAACCTCCAATAAGGACCTATGCTCCAACAACCGCCTACCTCCTACAAGGGCCTACCCCGAGTTGAAT
>JAQIVZ010004415.1:0-10099 GCA_034700945.1 Arrhopalites spinosus
TGCCACCTTTATTATATTTGGTGACAATTTATTTGGTGCCACTTCCATTATTTTTGGTGCCCAAAACCTATTTCCCCTTTTTTAATTTATTTAATTAAAAAAATACTTTGATTATAATTTTAATTAATTACCATTTGTATCAATTTCAAAAGCAATCTCACCCCCAAAATGTTCTTTTAATATTAAATTCCCAATTCGAATCTCATTAACATTCTCAGGTAAATATTTTCTGTCATTTAGTCCACTTGCACTAATTTGTTCCATCCCAATTAGGAATAGACAGAGACAGAGACCTAATTGAGGTCTAAAAAGTAAGATTTTAATTAATTGTTTTTTCAACTGATTAGAAATTAAAAATTGACAATTTATTTTACCCATAAAATTGCTACCCATCTTGACTCGCTGAGAAAAACTAATTAGAATAGGACAGGTGAGACTAAAAATTGCCTGGCAAGGTGATTCCAGATATATTTTTTTGCAATCAATTAATTTTAATTAACACTCACCTCACCTGTATATCAAAGCTTAAGCTTACTTGTTCAACATTATTTTGAAGAGCGTTAAATTTAGTATGAATGTTACTTAATGTCATCAATTATAGGTAATGTAATGCTGATTAGATTCGAATTTTGTGTCCCCATTTTAAGAGCTTAACACTCAACAATTAATTTTTAATTGTTACTTATACTTAGCTAACACCTTTACTTAACTTGACTCCATTCTAATTAAAATTTTCTTTAACCTTTTCAACACCATTTAATTAAATCTTTCACTCATCTAATCTCTTTTTGTAAATAATGTATTATGCGGTATATTATGCAGCGGTATATTCAAAAAATTTGAACTTAACAAAAACTACTTTTAACTTGAGTTTATTTTTATTATTATCTCCACATTATTTCCACTTTAACAAGACAAGCTTGTTAACAAAATATTAATTAATTAGTAAATAATTTTTTAATTATTGCTAAATTTTTTAAGTATACTCAATTTATCAAAGATTCTCGTTTCTTATTGATAATAAATGAGGAGGCAGAACAGAGCAATTGTTTTTGAGCCACAAAGGCCTTTTTAGTACAAAGGCCTTCTTTTGGGGGTACTTTGTCTTCAAAAGGTTAAGGCACAGCAGCCGCCACGTTCTCTTGTCCCTTGGCTGAGATCCAACCTACCAATCCTTGCGGATTTTTGAGCATCTGAAATTTTCAAGAGGTCACGAGCACAATTCACTTGACATTTTGTCCTTTTCGTTGAATCAAAATTTTTTTTTAAAAAAAAGAAATAAAAAATGAATCTCACTTGATAGTCAAAACTCTTATCCCCTTCGACTTCAGATTTGTTGGGGAACCCTTGAGGGAGGGGAATGTGTTCCAAATGAGATTGAATGAGCTCTTCCGTCGCATCCCACAATCTCCCTGCCACTTCCATGTCTTTGCACAAATTCTCTTGAATTTTTGTCAAATCTTTTAAATGATCTCTACACAATTATTTACAATTAAAAAAATTTTATATTACATTAAAATTCAACTCTTTTAATTATCAATTAAAATTTGTGATTTACCCATACAATTGACCCGTCTCAAGTTCATATTTTTCATGTAATGCAATTTTCAATGGAAGAACGGCCCCCGCCACTGGGGTCTTGTACCCATGCCATCCACTTGCTTGGGTCAATGCCCTTGCCACGTTACCCGGATTGACTGCATTGACTACTACTCCAGTTCCTTTAAATTAATTTCAAATTAATTGTTTTGAATTTCCCTCCAAAATTAAATTAGAAGTAACCATCCAATCGTTGAGCCAACTCTTTCGCCCATAAAATATTGGCTAGTTTACTTTGAGCGTAGGCCCGCGTGGCACTGTAAGATTTTTCCCAATTCAAATCTTCAAAATGAATTCGGCCAATCATGTGAGCCACATTTGTCATTACAATCACTTTACTTGTTTTGCATGTCTATTTAAATTACAATCAATTAATTAATCTCAATTAAAATATCATACTAGTATTTTACTTAAATTTAATTAATTTAAATTGCCATTTTAATTGTAATTAACCTTGACACGATTATCAGTAGCTTGAAGATGATCTAGAAGGAGATTGGTCATATAAAAATGGGCGACATGATTGATCTAAAAAAATAATTTAAAAAATGGCGCCATTGAAAATTAATCAATTTAATTAATACAAATTAATTGAATTAATACCAAAATGTAAATTAATATATATAAAAAAGTTTTGCAAATAAAAGAAAATAATTTAGTACACCCAATTGGGATTCGATCCCATGCTTTGTCATTTTCCTCGACCCCCACATGACGTCACAATTGTTGACAAGAATGTGTAATTTTTTTTCTTCTCTTTGAAATATTTTGACAAATTTTTTGATGGACTCAAAATCTCCCATGTCACAATAAAAATATTCAATTTGAGCGTCCGAATTTTCTAACATTAATTCATCTCTTGTCTAAATCATACAATTACAATTTAAATTAATAATTTATTTTTTAAATTATTTTTTTAATTTTAATTAAAGTCAACGAACCTCTTTACATTTCTCCATATTTTTACTAGCTATATAAACCTTGGCTCTTTTACTCAAAAGACCGCGAACAATTTCCTTCCCGAGACCTTTATGACCTCCCGTCACAATCGCAATTTGGCCTTTGGCCGACATTTTTCAAAATAGCGGAAATATGGAAAATATGATCAAAAATAGTGTAATAATAATTAAACAAGAAAAATGAAATTTTGAAAATTGAGGAAAAGGGGAAAAGAGGGGGAAGGGTAGGATGAGGAGATGGAGAGAGAGAGAAAAAATAAATTTTTGGATTTGTGTTTAGTTTGAGAGATTGCCGGTAAAATGAAAATGAACATTGCCGGCATTGTGACGTCATTTTGTAATGTCTCCATTATTTTTTGTACTTGGCAGTTAAACCTGCAGACGTGGCGAGAAATGGGGAAAAAAAACATTTTCCTTTTGAAAACAAAGGAAAGATTGCAGTCCACATCTTTTCTGCACTGCGGCACGTGCACATTATTTATTTATCCCCTCCCCCCTCTCCCTCCCCTCGCACAAATTATTTCCTTCAATCCCCTCCAAAATATTCTCTTGTTTCTTTTTAAACCCAAAATGGTCATTAAAATTTTGTAATTATATTTATTATTGTTGGATTTACACATGTCCAATTTTTATGGCTAGCCAACAATTCATTTTTGGCGTGACAGGTCTCCTCAATTTAAATTAGTGGATTTTGGACTTGGTTCTGCGGAATTTTTTTTGGGGTGTACGCAAATATTTTACGCTATAATGGAAAGTAAGCACAAGTGCAAGAGTGTGCCATTTTTTTGCATAATTTATTTTGGATAGGAAAAAATCACCACATTTTTTACATTTGTAAAGAATGTCGCTCTTTTTTTGTTGGATTGTTGAATCGTTGTATTTTTTTGCAATCAATCAATCAAAGTCAGTTTAATTTGTAGAGTGTGCTAATGATCCTGATCAAACTATTTTTACGAGTGATTTAATTAATTAATTATTTGTTCCAATAAAAGTTTCGATTGATGATAATTAATTACAAAAGACTTCAAAAGAGGATCAGAAAAGAGGTCAAAAATGATTTTATTTATTTTAAAAAAATGCTCCACTTGTTTAAAAAAAGATTTCTTTTACTGAAATGATCATAAAAATAAAAATTACAAATTAAACTCGTGAATAATTCATTTAAATATAATTTTAAATTAAAAAATTTAATTAAAATTTACTTTTTGTACAGTGACAGGGTCTGACTTGACTTGTGTCCAAAATTTGAAAAAATCCTGAAGACACGTGGCACTACAGTACACAATTAATTCAGTTTGAATATTTAAATGTAAAAAGATCCCAATTTTTATTAATAATAATTATTAATTACAATTAAATTATTTTACTGTCTTTAATAATAATTAAAAAATGTGAGGGACTCACGTGAAAAGAACAGAACCAGAATAATTTGGAGGGGCTTTCCAAGAAACATTTATAGATTTTTTACCATTTGGATTAGAATGATGAGCAGCATTCTAAAAAAAATTACAAAAATTAATTTAAGTAATCCAAATTAATTTGTGATAATTAAATTTAATTACATTTTTAACACCACCACAACTATGAAATTTAACATCAGCACCACTCGTCATAAAACTACCAATGGGTTTACTCGTTAGACTGTCACGTGCCTGTAAATAAAATCCTTTCATTTGATCCTCTCCATTTATCATACTCAGCACCACTGTCAAAAAAATTAACAAAAATAATAATTACAAAATCAACTCTAAAAAATAAGCGGGAATATTTAAAATTACCTTCAATTTTATCTCCATTCTTAACAACATAATTAGACGCAGTGACATTACAAGGGGGTGGAGTAGACTGTGACTTTTCTCCATGATGACCTGGGGTCATTGTCTTACAAATTGTGGGTAACGGCGGCACCCCCACCCCAAAACTTGTGACTGTTGTCAACACCCCCAAAAAAACTACAAATGTGATTCCAACTGGTCCCATATTTCTGGCCAAAATAAAATTAAAATTCTTTCCTTTAATTGTAAACTTAAATCACAATTAAGTAAGCACCACAAAAAAATTAACTGAATTAATTTGAATGACTGTCTTGGAACAAAAGGAAATGTTAACTGAGTTGATGTTGATGAACAAACAATGGTCAAAGATTTTTAAGAATTCTTTTATACGTCTCAACACAAAACAAATTGAAAAATTAATTCTAACGTCGTTTGATCTCTCAGAAAATTAGCAAAAAAATGGAGACGGAGGGGGGGATGATGTACGCAATGATAACTTGTCAAATGTTTTTGGTCTCTTCCCTGTCTCATCTCTCTCATCTCCATACATTGACCATTATTAATTTTATTGATGGGAGATATGGGCATGACGTCAGAGAAATTGGGAAAAAAATTAATTGGTAAGTTAAACGACGCCATGTAAAATATTTATTGTATTGATTCAATGTAAATGAAGGTGACTTTCTTTTTTTTTGTCTTGTTATTTAACTGACGCAAGCTTTTGTTTATTAAATCTCACCCCCCCCCTCCCTTCATGCTAATTTTTTTATACAAAATTTTATCCAAGGCTATTCCCATCTTGTCTTACTTCCCCCTTTGAAATTTTTACAAACTTCTTTTTTTGACTCAAGAGCTAAGTTAGCTCAGCTAACAATTTAATTTAATTGTTAGCTCTATTATGAAATTAAGAAATTATTATGAAATGAAATTTTTGTCATGAATAAAAAGTTTGAAAAGACATTTTAAAGGCGCTATTTTGAAATCATTTTATTTTTTGCCAATAGTTTTTGCATGGGATTGGTATGGTTGATAATAAATTATCGTCCTTTGTTAAATTGACTTGGATTATATTAAATTGAATAAATATTTAAATTTTTGTTTTAAAATGTATTTCGATTTTCAAATCTAGAAATTAAGTGGTCAACTCCCTTCCCTTGAGACAAGGGGACACTCAAGTCATTCCCTTGAATTTGTTGACCTACAACTTGACCCCATTTTGATTCATGAAAAGAATTTTCATGAAATTTAATGTCCTCCATTTTGGACTCATCTTCAGATTCTTCAAATGGTGAATCCAATTTGAAACCACTTTGTCTCTCACCCGCCCATCCATCTCTTGATTTTTCTTCTGATCCTCTTCTCAGTATCACTTTTAAATATTAATTAAATCTCCGATTAAAATCTTTTTTTTTTTGTTTAATTTTCTTTTAATTTTTTTTATTACCATTTTGTGACGTCTCGAGGTCATTGTTTGTTACAAAATTCGTGGAAATTGACCCGTCCACATAAAAAATGGATTTTGGTTCTTCCCCCTTTGGTTTTTGCACCTTTTTATGAATTTTTGCATAAAGAGGTTCGTCACCAATTTGGGAATTTAATTTGCCAATTCGGTCTCTCTGCCATTCTTCCTCAATTTTGTAAGAATCCAAATTTTGGTAGACATTTTCTCTATTGTCTTCCTCATAATTGCCAAAATTTGTTTTTTTATTAGTTAAATTATTGCCAAAATTTTGGAAACATTGTTGAGTCAGCAAATGAATTTTTTGCAAATCTTTGTAGGCCTTTCGAACAAGATGGGGTGGTAATGGTAAGGGCTGAGGTGCCATCTTGTGGATTTTTTTATTTCTAGAATAATTATGTTCATTTTATTTCATGTGCATGATAATTAGCAAACTGTATGTGCAAAAAAATTAAATTCAATTTTACCGCGAAAAAATAGTTGCCTCCCCTACCCCAAATACTGAAGTTTCAAGTATTTGGATTGTTTCTTTAAAATTTACTGGTGGCGCCACTTTGTGAATTGAAAATTGGGCTATTTGGTGCAATCGCTCTACATTTTGACCCAGTTTTTTTAAAAATTCATCTTGACCATTTGATTTGTCACATGACCTCCCAAGCATAGTCTGAGCAGTGGCGTGAATATTTAAAATTCTTTCTATAGAATCAGGAGAAATTGCCAATGGCGGTAATACCAATTTTTCTGGTCCATTTGACGCTGCGCGCATACTCCCAACTAAATTCCTCAAAAATTCTTTCGTGTCTTCCCTCTCTGATCGGGTCACTAAAATGAGCTTCAAATGAGGTCGCTGACCTGTAATTGTCAATTGACAAGTCTGATGAATTTGTGTAACTGCAGATGGCGGTAGCAGTAATTTTTGTGCTGTTTCATGCGTAGCCAAAATCTTTTTCATTAGCTCTGCTTCTAATGACGGTATTTGAATTTGCGCCACATTTGATTTTACTTCAATCAAATTCTTGGCTACATAATTTTGAATAAATTGGCGCGCCTCCTCTCTCAAGGCGGGACTAACCAAAATGGGTGGGCCAGCGTTTAAATTTTCATTGAATTGACTTTGACAAATAAAATGAATTTCCTCCATTGAATAAATTGGATGCAATTCAATCTGAGCTTGCATGTGAATGGCTAAAATGGCCGCCATAAATTCGGGGGTAAGCTCAACCAATGAAATTGGCTCTTTTGGTAACGGCGACATATCTACGGCTTTGTCTATGATAGTCGCCATTAGCTTGTGGTGTTCATTTTTGTCTTCTGATGTCATCAACTGCCTCATCACCTGGAATTTTTCAGAGTTCAATGACCCTTGAATTGTCATATGAAGATGAGCAATCGGATCTTCAGTTGATGGGGTCACAGGCACAGGGTCACGATGGAATTGAATGGGGTCATCCAACAAATCTTTAATTTTTCGTTGGAAACTATTCGGCCGTTTTTTGCGAATCATGAATGGCGGCATTGTTTCTGACCTAAAAATGTGCAAAAAAATGCATAAAATTGACATTAATTTAATTTGTAAATTTTTTGGTGAGTTTTTTACGCCAATTTATTAGCAGCACGTTTTTCTTTAGATTTTTGGCGGGCAGCGGCTATAATATCAGTGGCTTGAATTTCAGCAACTTGCGACATTTTTTCTGGTTCAATGACTGCCTCAGTTATCACAATCTTGACAATTTCATCTTCCTCCACTTTTTTGCTTTCTGTCTGAAATTTAAATTCAAGTTCACAAATAAAAAACAGATTTTTGCACAGTATGCAGTAAATATTTTTTTTTGCAAAATTGCAACTTACCACAATTGGAATTTGGCTCGCATTTTTTTGACTGTCCATATTCTTGGTTGGTGGCTGTGGCGCGTTTTTCTTGACACTATTAAAAACTTTTGTCTTGTCGCTTGAAATAGTCTCCCCTTTCTTGTTCTCATTGTGTGGTTCCTGCACGTCAATTTTAGCATTGGTAGAGCACGAGTTGCCCATTTTTGAAAATAATTTGGCGAAAAAGAAAAAAATGACTAGTACACTGTAAATTATGAGAGCATATGTTGCAAAAAATTGGCAAAATTTTGTCAAGTATGCAAAAATTAAAATTATACAATGCTCACTCTACACTTGTACTTGTACAATGAAGCTTAAGGGATTACAAAGAATTATAAATGTCGTCAAATTAATCTTATCAACATTTAACTTTATTTTATCCCTTTTAATTTAATTCAATTACATTTAAATCCAAATGGAAAAACTCCATACAATTTTCCCGCCACATTTTTTCCAATTTAAACTCCAAAAAACAGCGCATGCACTTTAATAAAATTACTGGTGCCCACCTAATAATTAAATAATAATTATAAAGTATTTAAATTACAATTTAAATTAAACATCAAATTCAAATTCCCACACATTTACATTCCCTTACATTTTGCGTGTCTCTATTATTCAAATAATAATTAAAATTCAAAACAATTAATTATTTACATTTACCAACTACAAATTAAATAACTACATTTTACAATTTTTACAATATTCAAACCATACCGCCATACAAGTCAAATAAATAATCCAAAAAATGAACTACAGCCATGACCCTTAACCTAAGGATACATGAGAAGAAGATTGGCCGCATTCTCAATACTAATTTGATTCATAGTAAGGACCATTTGTTTATCCACAAAATACCAGCCTCCAACTTTAATCCTTAGAGGAGTCAATGACCTCAAAGTCAGCTCGAATACTTTCCCATCCCTCTTGGTCAATGACCTCATTTTCATGGCTGTGAGTACCGTACACGTCATGGAATACACTTGAGCCAATACAGAATAACAAATTGTGTTGAAAGTCAACAGAGTCATCACAATGACCCCCATGACTACCGACATGACCCCATCCGTCTTGACCATACAGAAAATCCCCGCCACAATGGTGACAATATGAATGTCTTTTGTCAACGGAACCAAGATGGCGTAGGCATCGTTGAACAAATTCGTCAACAATTGGAAAACCCTAAAAGTCCTCATTAGCCCGTTTGGTGTCCTCAGGCTCTCTTTTGTTATTGTACCAATCCTGTAAATTAAAATTTAATTTAATTAATTTCATAATTAATTTAATAATTAATTAATTAACTCACATCATTTCCTCAAGGGCCAGCACGAAATTGAAAAGATAAGAAAATCCGACAAAAACAAAAAGAAAAAAGTTACTGCTGAAACTGAATCCAATATAAGCTTGAAAAAGGGCGCCTGGTATGCGCGCCAAGTAGCTCAGCTCTCGTGGCGCACTGTAGAGGGATGTGAGGACTTCTGGTGACTGTGGATGGATCATGGCATTGAGAAATAAAATCAATGGCAGGGGCATGTACATTTGTTTGAGGTAGAGACAACAAATATGACAAATTTTCATCCTCTTGGGAATCCCCAATTTTTTTGACTCTTCTACAAATTCATCTACAATTTTCAACAAAAAATTTAATTCAAAACTAAATTGGCGCTAAATTCTAAATTGAAAAAAGTACCTTCAAAATCACTAAAAATTTTCAGGGTATCCACAACAAACCGATAGACAGTATCCCTCTTGAGCATGTAAGTGACCCTGACCATGGGAATGTGAATGAGGAGCGTGACATTCAAGAGCATGTACACCTTGCGCGATATTTTATGACCCTCGCTCGTATTCACTTGAATACATCGCACCACCACAAATGTAAAGTAGATGAGACACATCACAATATTTATGTACCACAACACCAACTCGTACCCTCTAGTGACCAATTCGGGTCTCCGTAATTTTGGAGACCATTTGAACGGGTGGGGTTGGACAAATGAACCGAATTTAAAACCAAAGGCAATGTCCCCAAGTATTTTGTCACTCATTAAAATCTTGTCCAATTTTTTTTCTTTTTTTAATCTCTCCATCTTTTTCCCTTCCATTATTATTCACTTTTTTAAATTAATTAATATTTGGGAAATTGAAGCGATTTTTTTTTAAAATTAATTTTGGACAAAATATTTTACAAAAAAAGAAAAAGGAATGTCTCATGTCCCAGCCTGACAAAAAATACCTTGAAATTTCTGGTTTTGGTGAAACCATGAAGGTCGTGAACTGACTGTCTATGTAGCAGTATTTTAGTTTGTTTAATAACAAGTTAATTAAAAGAAAGACAGTTTAATTAAAGACTTTTGGTACTGTAATACGTAGGGAGATCAAAAAGTAATGATTATGATTTTTTAGCTCCGTTCGTTGTAAAGCGATCACCAAGATAT
>JAQIVZ010004416.1:0-10097 GCA_034700945.1 Arrhopalites spinosus
ACCCCCCCCCCCCCCCCCCCCGCCCCTCCTCCAGAATTCGTAATGCGGCGGTCATCCATATTATCCGCCAGAGGTCGTCACTTGGGTAGTATTACTTTTTTTAAATAAAATTAAAATTTTAATTTTGGTTAGAATTTACCTGGACGTAAGCACGACTTGATCAACAGCAGACCTGGCAAGGTAATTTGATATTCACTTTTGTTGTAAAAATTTGAAACAAGGCAATTTTTTTTTTGTTATATTTTGTACATTTCTATTGCTTTTTTGTTTTCCTACATGACTTATATTTTCGGGCTGTGGGACTTTATTTAGATTAATGTGAAAAATTGATTTGTCCTGAACTCTTAAACTTTTTATCCCAAAACGGACGTTCATCATCCTGAAAAAATTGTCACATAAGAGGACAATGAGAGGAAATTTAGCAATTGTAATTTTTTCAATGGAATGTGTACAAGTCTGTTTTTCAACACATTGAATTCTTGATAGACCGGTAAATAAGTACGATTAGTCGTCAAACTAAATGTTTATCAGTATTGACTTTCAGAATTGTGGAAAATATGATTCGGAAAAAGTTTGACTGTGACTTTTATGTAATGGATACGTATTGATAGTTTTATTCAAGTATTTATAAAATAGCTAATAGTACATTTGATCTTAAAATACACAATTAAATTTGTATTGTAGTGCTATTTATTTGGATGATGAGCGTTCATAATTTTTTATTTTGGGTTAAAAAGTTTTGGTTCTGGTATCTGGTATCAAAAAACACAAAAATGGTAATATGTTATTAATAGTAAACCGCTAGCCTTCTGCTAACTCTCTCTCTTCTACTACTGCATAAACAAAACTTGACGGAATTTCGGATTATAAGCTTGCTTGCTAGGCTTTAAGAAAAGTCACATCCATCGTCGATGACCATGCCGAAGAACCGGAATCGTAAAAGTTCCAAGGGGGCTGAAGTGGAGGAAATAAAATGGGAATTAAGAAAACGAGGAATTCGACCCACCGGAAGCACTCAAACTATGGTCATTTTTCTTCCCTTTTCTATATAAATAAATTATCATAATTTATACATGTAAATATATATGATTGATTATATTATTCATTCTCTTCAATTAATCCTATCTTCTTTTTCTTTCTTGGTTTGTTTGACAAACTCTTTTTCTTTTTTAGTTTGAATTTAGCATGCTTTCTTTCAAGTTTAGTTTCTTGTAAAATTTACAATGTAAATACAGGAATTCTCTTCTTTTGTACTAAAACTTTCAAAACTATTATGAAATTTTAAAATGTGTAGCAAATAGTTTATTGTAGTTAACATGGTTTGCTCTTGGATATCAAATTGGTAGTTTTCCTTGTATGTACGTAGATTTGTGTCTTTTATATAATCAGTGGGAAAAAAATTGAATTCATAAGTACACGTCATCCTTATGATGAATTTTTTTTGTTTCTTCTTAAAAGCACGTTTTATGCATGCTGTACGAGAGTTAATGAACTTGGATTACATCATAATCCTATTATATCAGTTGGCTGTGTGCTGCTCTACAAAATACTGTGTAGTAGAATCTATCCAGTCTATAGTATGAATCCTAATGTACATTTAAGTATAAACAGCAGACTCATCCATATGTAATCATATATACAACCATTAGTCTACAGCTGACTGTTTATGTCATCTGGCCTTTAAAGATAAATCTTGTGTGTACATTTTGATTTGTATTTAACCAGCGTATAAGTTACATATAATCATACAAAAATGAACAGGAAGATGTAAAAATCACAAGATACTGTCTATAAACTGGCAGCAATAATTTTGACATTTTATTCCTTTTTTTGCACAAACGTTTTATTGAATGACACGATATACAGACATTGCGTGTCCCTCTACTTTCATAATAAATTATGTATTCATATGTACAGACAGATATATATCAAGTAGTGTCATCATGAGTTCAAAATTTTCAATGAACACGTTCTTTGTGTGTATCTCTCTTTTTCCCTCTTTTTGCCATATTTATTTTCATAAACAAGTCGTATGATCCTGACCTGTATCGTTACAAAAATCATGATAGCAGCTCAATGTATGTTAGTGAAATATACTTCGAGTATAATATGCTCAGTGTATGTATTGACTATTGAGAATTATTCATTATAAAATCTAACGAGGAAATATACTTATATTGTATACATTAATATGTAATACTATAAATGACATGATCTACTATTAAGAATTTATCAAAATCATTTAAGACCAAATTAAAAACATGTCAGACAGGTAACCTTGTAATATTATTTTTAGTAAATAGTAGAATTTTTTTTGTTCACTTAATGTTTTTTTTGAAACTTATTTTTTTTCATAGATTTTCTTCATAGGCTATAAAACTTCAGTCGAAACTCTCAACTCAAACCTAATACAAGTATAACGGTAGTATAGCCCTATAATAATTGTATATTGAGAATCAAGACCAAAGTTAAAGTGAAGTTAGACCCTTCCATTAGATAAAATCCCTCAATTCTCAATCTTTGACTAGTTACGAAACACACAAGTACTTTTTTACCATTAAATGTTCATTATATAAAAAATATTTCATCCCAGTACTTTCTGAGACTGTGAACTATATTTTTATTTATTAAATTAATTGAGCAACGTGATTTAATTTTAGTGTCCTACATTTCAGAACACTTTTAGGTGACATTTTTGAGAGAGTGTTAGTTTCCAATTAAATACATTTTTTATGTATTTATTTGGCTGTTATATTCCATGATTTTATTTTTGTTCCTTCTTCTGACTAATGGACTTTGTTATTACTTTGGAACCTGAAGATGGACACATTTTTGTAATTATTTACATAACAAAGATTTGATTTTTCCCTTCTATTATCTAATGATGATGTTCAGTGAACAAACAAAGTCAGTTAGTAGTTTAGTAAGGTTTGTTCACAACGTAGTACTTTATTATTATATATCATATACAAATTTATCTATTTGAGTAACAATTTTGACTGAACTCTATAGTAAATAAAGTGTGCCTAGTTAGTGTACAGGAGGAAATAGCGAGAGAGCATTTTTTGATGCGCATTACACAAGCATAATTATTTA
Source organism: Arrhopalites spinosus (assembly GCA_034700945.1). Taxonomy (NCBI): domain Eukaryota; kingdom Metazoa; phylum Arthropoda; class Collembola; order Symphypleona; family Arrhopalitidae; genus Arrhopalites; species Arrhopalites spinosus. The sequence continues at coordinate 3,097 of JAQIVZ010004416.1, forward strand.
CTATTAGGAGAATATTAAAAAATTTAACTGCACAATATGATGAAATCACAATGGATATATCAAATGGTGTTTCTTTAGCAAATAATTATGACTCTGGTCTATAACAGACTGTCTATGTATGGAATTGTCATAAATATTAATCATTCAATTAAGTATTATAGATAATTTTTGTGCGAGAGAGGAGTATTGTTACTTGTTTTGTATTAATCTGTTGAATCATTTATTTTTCACTAAATAGCTCCGCCGCTTGGAAGAGGTAAAGTCAAAAGAAGAACAGGATCGACTAGAGTCTCTGGAACACGCCAAAATGAATAATAATTCTCGTAAATCTCAGAAAAAGTCACAGAGTGACGGAGAAGTTCATTTAAATCATACTGTAAGTACCAAGACCACTAAAGAGACCGCTGATCGAAAAAAGAGAAGAAATCTAGAACAAGAGGAAAGATCTCAATTGGTCCTTTGGCGGAGTCCAATTAAAACAGTATCATATTTTGTTTCGGAAGTTCCTTGTGCCATTAGCGATGGCCGAGATAGGTAATATAACAGACTTAATATAATATCATTTCATACAACGAGTAAAAATATGTAATATGTAAATTAAAATTTTTGTGTGTCTAATATATTCTGTTTTTTTTGTCGTTTTGAATTTAGGTTTCTAGCATCACTTTATGATCCTCGTAAGTACTTATTTTTATATTTTACCTATGTGTATGTTTCTGTTAATTTATTGTTTTTTTTTGTGTTTCAGGAAAGCGCTCAATACCTTCTGGTCGTAAACTCTTAATTGTGATGATAGTTTTTGCTATTTTGTATGGACTATACTTTTTCATTTTTAAAGGTAAATGATTGCTATTCTTTTGATTATCGCTGAAATTTTTTTTTGTTTATTTTACTGTTCAAATTAATTAATTATTGTTTTATTTTTTTAAATATAGATGATTTAGAATCATTAAAGGTAAGCATTATATGATTATATGGTGTCATGAAACAAATCAATTGTAAGAGAGGAGAAAGTAGTAAAATATTTAATGATGGATAATTTAATTTTAGATGAAAGAATCAATGTACTGGTATTCATACTGGGTATTCTTGGGAATCTTGTCATCCGTTGGACTTGGAACAGGACTACATACTTTTATACTTTACCTGGGTCCTTTTATAGCCAAAGTTACTCTGGCTGCACAGGAATGTGGCTCAGTTCAATTTCCTCAACGTAAGTTTTTTTTATGTATACGTGATGTAATTAAATACAGGAATTGTTACAGTCCATGCCTCAATTCGTTATCAATAATTCACAGAATTCTTTTAATAATTGTGATTTTGTTTTTATTTTAGCGCCGTATCCTGAATCGTAAGACTTTATTTTTTAAAAAATATACTAAACATTTTTTGACAACTGTATTAAACATAGTCTGGACACGATAGATTCCTCATTTTTAAATAATCTCGTTTTAAATCTACAGAATTATATGTCCAACTGACAATGACTCTGACGGTGTCACAATTGCTGACATAATGGCTAAGATTCGTTGGGAATCTCTGATGTGGGGATTTGGTACAGCTTTAGGAGAACTACCACCATATTTCATGGCTCGTAAGGACATGTAGTTTTTAAATTGCACAATTCTTACTTGTAATGGTTAAGGTTTAGTACTTAACGAAGATTTATGATTAAAATGTATTTTATAGGTGCTGCAAGACTCACAGGTATGGATGCCGATGATGAACTTGAAGAATTTGCACAACTCTTGCAACGCAAGAAAAAAGCTGACCCATCTCAACTGGTATGAAATTAAAAAAAAGTTTTTATATGAAAAAAAAAATTGCATCATTTTGATATTCCTTTGATTGTAACTTGAACAATCAATAAAAGAAAAAAGGACGATAAAAGTTTTATCCTTCATCATTTTTGTATTTGATAGAGTATTTTGGAACGTGGCAAATTATGGATGGAGGATTTAGTGGAGAAAGTAGGATTCTGGGGAATTTTGGCTTGTGCCTCCATTCCTAATCCCCTTTTTGACCTCGCGGGTATCACATGTGGACATTTTCTGGTCCCATTCACAACTTTCTTTGGGGCCACTGTCATTGGAAAGGCAATCGTTAAAACTCATGTTCAGATGACCTTTGTAATTTTAGCCTTCAACGAAGAATTACTAGAACGGTAACTTTTTTTAAATTTATGTTCTGTTATTAACGCACGAGTACGAAATTAATTATCTATTTTAAAATTTAAAATTTTTTTTAGTGTGGTTGGATTGATTCGAGCTTTACCAAAGTTTGGTCCAGTTTTGAGTGATCCATTTGAAGAATTCATGAATCATCAAAAGGCAACGTTACACAATAGGGAAGCTCGTCAGGTGAGTTGATTTGATTTTTTAAAAATTTACAATAAGCTGAATAAACGTTGCCTTAATTCAGTACAAATGATGGAGTTCAATTATATTGTACATATTTCAGGATGGAGGATTCTTAGCATTTGTATTGGAGAAATTAGTCATGGGTATGGTGGCGTACTTTGTCATTTCCATCGTCAATTCCATGGCTCAAGCTCATCATAAACGACTTGCAAAAGAAAAGGCAGCCAAAGTCAAGTCTTGACCGCTCATTTAAATTAATGAAACAAAGCCCCTTTGATGATTTGGTTTTTTGTTTTCTCCTCTTCAAAATCTCTGTGGGTTGGCTAAAAGTACATGATTCAACTACCATTAAAAAGTGTGTGATTCATTCGATAAAACGAAGGTGCAGAGTTAAAAACATGTCACACACGACTCTATCTGTGCAAAAAATTGGACATTTTAAGAGACAAGAAAGAAAGAAAGTCCAGATAATTCATTGTTGTTTGCACGGGAAGTGAGTGTTATACCATTTCAGTGTTAAAATCTTTGTAAGTACATAGTAATTTAAATAATTTAAGTTCAATAAGGACGAAAAAAAAAATTCTACGTTCATGAGGTGGCTTATTTTTACGCACCATTCCAAAATAAATAAATACCATTAAATGGTACGGTGTGCTTTTACTCAAGTCAAGTTTTATACAAAGAAACACACACAAGTAAAAAAAATAAAACAAGTACTAGTACATAAATTTATAGTGGATGAAGAAAAAAGGACGTCAATGTAGTTTCAATTTTGTTTCGACAGTCTATATAAATAGTTATAGCGCATTTTGGTTACAATTATTTAGATTATGTTATACGTAATGATTTTATTGTTATTATTATTATTAAGTAGTAATTTATTTGTTGCAAGCATGTGATACGCATGTTGTTAGGATCTGGATACTTTTGTGAGTGAGACCCTAATTGTTTTTGTATAACAATAGTCTTAATGATAATCACTTGCCATTAAAGAAGACAAAAAGAGAGAATAATCCTATGATTTCATTCCCCCTTTGGATCACATTTTGTGACCACAAATAGATTATTATTGTTGTTATGAATGTGGAAACGATATATTTAGAAACTTGTGATGTCTAATAATAATAATGTTATACTACGATGATGATGATAATGATGACTACTGTGTGTCCATTTCTCAAACTGCTGCTTGTGATGTTGAATAATGTGTCTATGACCTCAGTAAAAAAAGACTGGTCAGGTACACATTCTTAGCACCAACTAAGAATCCTAATAATATTTTTCATGAAATTTGAATATCTTCGTGAATGTTGAACGTATGAGCAACAGCTCTACTAGAGAGCAAGAGTTTGTGCTCAGCATAAAAAATCATGTCAAAAATTTGTAAAAAAATGAAAAAAAGTAAAAAAGCGTACTTACAAAAGAGTATGACACGTTAATAAAAATGTGTAAATAAAATTGCGTTTTTAATTTAGTTTAAAAGTGACAGTTTACTTTATTGCGTCACGTTCCACCGAGTTGAAACTTTTCTCTTAACACAATTAAATATATTTTTTAATTTGCGGTTTAGTCCTCAATAATAATTGCAAGAGTTATACAATAATTAGCTAATGATAACCTAATGATGACATTTACATTACAATTTCTCTGCATCATTTCATGTATTGACTACATACACATAAGTGTTTTTAAATGAGAAATGTGTTAAATAAATTTTTTCAGCGATATAGATGGTCTGCTTCAATATTCGATCGAATTTCAGGTTCCCATTTGTCTCCATTGCTCAATAACTTTTCCTTATTGTAAAGCAACTCTTCGTGGGTCTCAGTCGAAAATTCAAAATTAGGACCCTACAGATAATTCAGATTAAAATTTTTTTTTATTTACTTCAGTTGAATTTTTTTCTTTAAAAATAAGAAACAATACCTCAACAATAGCATCAACAGGACAAGCTTCTTGACAAAATCCACAGTAAATGCATTTTGTCATGTCGATATCATATCGTGTGGTTCGTCTACTTCCGTCTTCTCTTTCTTCAGCTTCAATCGTGATTGCCTACAGATAGACAAAGTTGTGCTTAAAAATTTGTCATTAATGTACTTGTGTTTAAGTGTAAAGGAATCCTCATATTTTACCTGAGCAGGACAAACAGCTTCACAAAGTTTACAGGCAATACATCGTTCTTCCCCCGATGGATACCTCCTAAAATTCGTACAAAATGTAAATTTTGTTTAAAATCAAAATAAAAATGCAAGAAATGTATTGAAATTTAAGAAGAATCAATATAACTACAGTCTACACACTTTACATGAAAAAGTATCTACCTAAGCGAATTAGGTTAGTTAGTTCTTACCTAAGTGCATGTTCCCCTCTAAATCGAGGGCTAAGGGGTCCTTTCTCAAATGGATAATTGATTGTGGCTGGCTCTTTCATCATGTGAGCGAAAGCTAATCCAAAACCTGAAGGAAAAAACACATTAGAATATTATTTGAATTTATTTCAGTGTTTTTATGTGTACAATAATAAGTACGTAGTTGTACCAGCATAGTCAAAAAAAATTATTCCTCACCTCTGAGAATTTCTGTAACAAAGACAGTTCTAGCCGCTCTATCTGTAAGACTATCCCAATCCATTCTGTTATCTTCATTATTCACATTTTTGTATTCTTGTCTGACTGGCGACGTGTGAATGTTGGATACTGAAGATATCAAACCATATTTTGACTTTACAGCACTACCAAGAGCCTTTGTTCGAATACTCCATAATAAAGCTGTTCTCAACGTGGATCCACGAGTGCCTAAAGTAAAAACAAAGTAAACAATATGAGGTAAATACAATTAAAACTAGATATAAATAAACAGAACAAGTTCTCAACCAGAATGTGAAATGAAATTACTCACCTAAATTCAGTGCCATACTCTAGTTATGCTGTACACTTTTATTGAAATTCAAAAATAAATATACATCCGTAATGCAGAGTGATGAATTTACAATAAAAGTTAAACTTTAATAATAAAACCTCAAACTTTATTTCGGTTTTTGTTTTGGAACTTCAACTTTTGCAAAAAAAAAAAATTATTTTAAAGTTGCCACCAAAAGTCGCTCATGTTAGTCTTTCATTGGGTTTTCTTTGTCTCTCTCATCGTTTTTATTTTATCAAATTCTTTTTACATTTTTTTATTCAAAACAAGGTTTTTTGGAATTTGGTTTTTTCTCGTATATTTTCTTGGCTGCCTCTAGGAGATCCTTGACATGCATGAGAGATTCACATTTTGAGAGGGCATCAATAAAGTCTTCACAGGTCATGGAATTTAAATCCTGTCCCTATAAATGTACATAAAACTAGTTCATACAAAGCAATTTTGAATGATTTTTGATTTTTGAATTATTTTGACCTTAATTTGTGCTGCACAATCATGAATTGATATTCCAGCCGAACCTGAAAGATAAGAAAGCAATGATGATTAAATGAAATCCTTTCAAATATGTAGTAGACAACATTTAATTTGTATAAGCATACCTCCAACTATTCCATCACCTGAAGCTCCAAGAACAATCAGAATGGCATTCAAACTGCCGATTTCATTTTGAATAGATTCAGTAATGTTTAATGGAGCATAGGCAGGGGTAGGGGTAGGTTTGGTTACTTTCTGTTATAAAATTATTAAAAAACAATCATTAAAAAAAGGAAAAATTGACTAAGAAGATGTGAAACTTACCTTGAAAGTAGCAATTCCAAAGTAGTCATCATGAAATATTCTAGAGGATTGACTGTAATCCAATGAAACTGGTGTCGCAAAAGCTTCATTCACCACCTAACAAATATTATACAAATTCCACTGTAAAATTCAATAAAATTTAAAGGTCAGCCCTAAAATTATCAACAAACCATTGTAAAAATTAAATAACCAAGAGTTGAAAAATGCCCATGAGCCATCATTTGATAATAATTTTATTATGGATTTTATGGAATGAGATATGTGATTGCCGCAAGTGCCTATGAAAAATTGTACCAAATTTTGGATGAGTTGTCTCTATTTATACATGGTGAATGAATAGAATCACTCAAATACATCCAACAGTTGGTTCTTCCAATAAAAATAATGGAGAATAAACAGAAACATAAAAATATACAAGTAAAAATATATAATTTATTATGTACTCGTACATAACTTTGAAATTTAGTAGTTTGGAAAGTATCAAAGTCTTCTCCCATGTTGGACAGTACAACAGACCACAATTAAACTGCATCCTCTAAATACCATTTAATGTATCCCCACAGTCACGTTTCTTGACAGGCGAGTCAATTAATTACAATGTTGCTACTTCTTTTCTTCCCAATTCAGAAATCATGACGGCTGGGCAGCCCAGCCTGGGCTCTATAAATAGTTTATACTTGTGGACCGGTCATGTGGAATATTTTTATCGTAAAAAACAAATGGAAGTTACTACTAATTACCAAATACACGGCTTCAATAGTGAAAGGTGTAAAAAAAGTTAAGTACCCGTCTTTATTTTACCATTCCTCCCCATAGTCAACGCTACAAAAAATATTCAAATCAAACTCACAAGGGGTGACTCGTACTCGTACAGGGTGCCCAGAAACCTTCAGCCCCCCCCCCTCTGTAGACAAGATGTGAC
>JAQIVZ010004417.1:0-10092 GCA_034700945.1 Arrhopalites spinosus
AAGGATGCATGAAGATGAAAAAATCTTTGAAAGCTAGATCGTGACTAAAATTGCTACAATGGTGCAAATGACAAACTTACAAGATAAGGGACTCGAGTTGTTAATATCCTGACATGCCCGGTCCACATTTCTGGACCCCTGTACTTTCCCTACAGATAAAAAAAGGTTAGAGAAAATGAAACCCTTCCATGTCCCTTCAGAGTACCCTTAAAGAATTTTATTTTAAGTTTTAAATTTTGTAGAAGGCTAAATTGAATATATTGACCTCTAGAATGAATTTAGTGGAGATTTAATCTGAATTTCTGACTCACTATTGTACCCTCATGCCCTGCAAGACATGAGATACTTCACCTTCAGTATAAAATTCAGTTGTCACCGACGTCAACTCACAAAATGACCCCCTGATCCCCACACATTTATCTCCCTGTTTTTTATAAACTAAATGTGGAGGCAGAGACAAACATCCACATTTTCCGTTTGACTTACACTCCTTGAAAATAAAATTAGAAAAAGGTCAAAGGTCAATCTCATTTGTGTGAAATGTTGTACAAATATTTAAAAAAATTTACCAAATTCGAGTCTCCAAATCCAAATCCTCTTCTGACCTTACAAATTTCATGTGCTTTGGAGGGATTTATTCCAAACAATGTTTTAGCTTGAATGTGGTCCTCCCAAAATGTAGAAATTGGTCTGGAGTCAAATTCCCGGCTGTGTTCAAATTTTTGTAAACTTTGGCGCTCTCTCCAGAATTTAATTTTTGCCACAATTTAAAGTTACATGGACTTCCCAATTTGACATCTGCGGTAAATTTACATTGGCGACTCCCCTCAGTGTCCTTTACTTGTTTCATGGGGCCAGTAGAGTGACAATGACACGTCTTGTTTTTGGGGTCACAATCGAAAAAATCGTACTCAAATTCTTCCAAGCCTCTCCTCGGATCTTGTTCCTTTACACTAAAACAAATATTTTCATCCCCTCGATTTAAATCCACCAGGGCTTTCTCTTGCTTTTTAATGGCTTCATCAAATTCTTTTATATTAATTGCATTGTAAATTGGTTTAATCCATTTTGAATGAAATTCAGGGTCACATTTTTCCCCAACTTGACTACGTGGACCCCCCTCCCCCAATGACCTGACCTTGATAAATAAATATACTGGCAAGAGAGAAGAAGAGAAGATGGGAAGAGCAAGACATTTTAAATTTAACTGTCTATTTTATTTTATTTTAAATTTTATTTTAAGAAAATTGTTTTACTTTACATCTGTAATTTAAATGATCATTTAGTAAACTAATCAAGGTGCAAAAACAATTACCCGGATGGGAAACGTCACATCCATTTGTGACGTAATGTCATACAATTAATTTTTGTTTATTTAGCGGGAAATAAATTTTGAAACATTTTACTGAATTTGAACTTTCCCGTAATCTTTCCAAGCAATGAAAAAATTTGTCATATTTCTTTTAATTTTTTCAAAAATTAAAATATCAATCAAATTTAATTAAATAATAACGATCATCCATCCGTCAAATCCACACACAGTGTTGATTTAAATTCAATTAAGTAATGGACAGAGCCCTTTAAAATAAAAATAATAAAATTATAAAATTTTAATTGTTATTATAAACCCACACGGTCCAATCTTTCAGTCCAGCCGGGGCAATTAAATTTAGTCAATGGAGTCCAGCCAGTTCAGGTTGTGTTTTGACAGCAGTTTTTCAGTTTTTGCAAAAACTGCAGTCAACGTTTTTTTTTATCCGAGTTTCTGGAGAGCAGTCCTTAACTTTAGGAGGCAAAAAAAAAGATTTAAAAGTGAAAATTTGAGTATTTTTTCCATTATTACTCATTCAATTTTTATTGTGAAAAGGACCCAATAAAAGTTTTTGGAAAAAAGGAGCCAATGGACTCGGGTCAAGTCTCACTTTCTTCAAAAGGCACAGAATGTTTTGCTTATTTCTTGGCCATGGAGGGTAAAACTAAAGTCGTCAAGTTACTCAATATTGAGGTAAAAGTAAAAGTATTTAAAAGTTAATTCACAATTATATAAATAAAGCATCATAACTATTCTTGTCCAATTTAGACTCTTGTGACGGAGACAGTAGTAGATTCTTGTCCAATGAATCGATTCAAGGGTCCTCTTGTCTACACCAACAATTCTATTTATTTTTTGGGTGGCAAGAACTACCAGGAAGGCGATGACACTGACGACGAAGAAGTCGAAGAAGACATAAATTCTAGTAATAGTGTCAATCTTTTGACCTTGACTGACCCCCCTAAATGGAAATTTATGCCTTCAATGAAAAACACCCGGTGTGATTTTCACTGTGCTGTTTGGAAGCCACATGAAGATGCACCAACAGAGATAATGGCTGTAAACTATATAATATATATTTAAATTTATTTATGATTGAGTTTCATGAAATTAATTTTATGTTTCTCATCATTTTTATAATTTAGATTGGGGGATGTCAAGGAGGAATGGTCATAAATGCTGTGGAACGACTCGTCAAAAATAAATGGCATGAAGTGGTTGGTCTCCAATTTCCCAAAGATAATGCAGGTTATATTTAACCTTTTTGACCCACAAGTAAATACTCATTAAATATTAAATAAATACAATCAAATTTTTATTATAAATAATATTACGAATTTTTTTGTATGAAATTTAGCTGTTGCTGTAGTCCAAGGCAAAATATTTTCAGTAAGAATTATGAATATTCTCATTCGTTATATAATAATTTTATAATTAAACATTAAATTTAACAATAACGACATATTAAATGTCATTTAACTATTTTGCTTTTAATTTAGATTGGTGGAGACGTATCCCGTGATGGTACAACAACAGCTGTCAGTAATGTTGTTGAGTATCTTGATCTTTGTGATGCTGGGAAGCGTAAATGGATTAAAATAAACAATATGAAATACAGAAGAATGGGAGCTCTGAGTAATATATTTTTTATTAAAAAATGTAGTTATCCCATTTAAATTAAGCAAATTCTGTACAACTTTGTACTTTTACTAGCTGCTGTACTGGATTCCAAAATATACGTCATGGGTGGAGGAACTACGTATGAAGATACGTACGCCGAGCCCTTGAATCCATTGGATGTTGTAGAAATACTGGATACTACTCATCCTTCCGGTTTTACTTGGACAACTATTACTCCAATGACTAGAAAACGACAATATGGATGTAACAACTGCTACATTTTGTTAATTATCAACCATTTTAAAATAACTATAATTTGTAATCAATATATTTTGATTCTGACAGCTGCAATTGGCTTTAAGGGACAAATCTACGTACTCGGTGGAGATTTCACTGGAGTGGCAACAATGGAGAAATATTGTCCGATTGAAAAAAAGTGGACATTCATTAATTATTTACCTGAAGGTGATTATCGTCATGTTGCATTTAGAATTGAGTGACTTGTTGCAAGGATGGGTCTACGATTATGAAGTATGATGTTACTCTTTTTTTGTCAAAATCATTTTAGGAATTTATGCTACGCCAAGTAGTTACCTGGTTTTCCATTTCTAGAATTGTTGCAAAGTTTTAATTTAGAGTGATTCTGCATGTCAAAATAATGTTAATGACATTTTTTTATGAAATTTATTCAAGTCTTTTTTTTCAGGACTAGTTGGAATTAGTTATTAGTTGTTTCAATTTTCAGACATTAATTTGTGAATTGAACGATTCGTAAGACGGATTTTAAAAAGTATTTATAGTTTATCATCGATTACAATTTTAATACTTGTGTTTTGAATTTAAAGGTTACTCAATAAAGACTTTCATTAAAAAACAGACGTCGGTACTTACATTGACAAGTAATACCATGAACTCTGTTTGATGCTGAACAACTTAAAAAAGAGATTTATTTCACTAGAGCAATATTGGTCAAGTCTCCTACAAAGAGTACGAGCGTAGCCTTTTCCATAAAACAATACAAATACAATTTGTATAAACAAAATATCGTAACATATACAAAAATTCATCAATTAAAATTGTTTAAGTTACAAAAAAAAAGTTTACAAAAAAGACTTTAACAATATTATTCAAAATATCACTCTTTCTATAAGTATTTATCAAGATTACCATTTTTTAATTTGAAAAATATTTATTTACAAAAAAGTATTTTCCTAGGGTAGTTGTGATGGGCCAGCAGCTTCCAGCAAAACTTGCACCGTATCCTTTTGTTCCATCATCTCTATTGGTTTCTTGTCTTCATTCCTATCAGCCTGCTCTTCTGTTGCTACATCCGCATCTGCGTCCTCTTCCCTTTGGTCCATGATGACTTCACCATCACTCTCATTGTTGACGACTTGTGGTTCATTATGATTTCCTTGTACAATATCATGGACTGATGCCATATGAGTCCATAAGGATTTTTCATCCAAAATCACATCACGGCAAACAGTACATGCAAATTGAGGAGGAGGATTCTCTTTTTTTCCAATACATTTTAACATGTGTTTCTCCAATCTCTTGGCATTCCGTAGATCTTTGTCACATTTGGGACATTCATGACTTACATAATTTATTGACCTGGTCTTCATTATGTGACCAGTTAGTCGACGATGACGTCCGAGTCCGTTTTGATATTGAAAACTTTTGTTGCAGACATCTAAGTACATCATCATCATGTATAATCATTATTTTTTAATTGAGATACCACTTTCAAACATGTATAATATTTTAATATTTTTTATGTTTTATTTACTACAATGAAATCGTTCTGCTCGATGTCCAATTTTATGTGCTCCAAGTCTACCCATTGTAGCAAATTTTTTTCCACAGATATCACAGACTACATTTTTGACATCACTGTGACTCGCTTGATGTTGTTTCCTATTAAATATTTCAATAAATATAACTTGTCATAATTATGGTGTACAACTTAAATACATACATAATTCCTATGTATTAATATATAATATATTAAGATCATGTTTACCGAGTCTAGTGGAAAAACTTAATAGCTGTAAAGATCTTAAGAATTACTACTTTAACTGCTAATTTTATGCTATTTCGTTCTTGTTTCTCTAACTTGTTTACTATTATGACCTTACTATTTTCAATCGAATCAAAACTCTTATCTACACACCTTACTATGTTCGGATGATAATTGTAATTCTTTTGTGTATGTACTTTCTCGTTGGTCAATAAAGATAATAATAATATTGTTCTTGAAAACACTTACATGAGACTAGGACTACCCGCTGTATAGCCACATTGGTCACATATGTACTTGTTTGGGTCTAAAGTTATCAACAACAAAAATTATTCGTACAATATTTTTTTTGACATGGCCGTACTACTTGTTGTGACAGAATTAATTTAAATTTACCAATATGTCGTTCACGTATATGGGCTGATATACGATCGATAGAACTTTTGACTGCCTTTAAAATTATATACAAAAGGTTCTTAACTACATATATAGTTAATGTATACTAAATTAAAAACATGATTATCAAAAAAGTTAACTTTAATACCTCACAAGTTCCACATTGATAGCCTACACCATCCAATTTGGTGTACATCCATGAATCATACGTATATTTTCCATCCCCTAAATAAACATTTTTTACTTTTCTTGGTTTTTCCTTTGGGCAACAATTGTGTTGTTTTAATCTGTAAAAGAAATAATAAAATGTGAAAATTTCATCATCATCATCTCAAAGAAATTGTACAAATATTGAATAGTAGTAATACCCTTCTTCGGTGTTCCATGTCAGACGACACTTGGCACATGTGAGTCGAAGCTTACCTATACAACAAATGACAACAACAATAAAAATAAAATTAATTTAGGTACTATAATGATTATAGTATAATCCCAATTTATTAATGTGGCACTCACTTTGATTATGAATGTCATTAATGTGATTAATAAGACTGTGTTTATGCTTCCTAATTCGCCCACAGTGTAAACATTTAAAACCAGCCTCAGTTTCTTTAAAGCTCCACTCCTTGTAATGATAAATTCCATCCTCATCCATTGCACTCCTGGAATAACCCTCTGTAACATAAAAATATTCGTCAAATAATTGTAAAATGTATTTTACGCTTATAAAGTTTAATTAAATGGTCATATAAATTAATTTTAAATACCTATATTAAGAACATGGACAGTATTAATATGTTTGATGACAGCTGAACGACGTGTGTTGGTATGTCCACAAGCTTGACATTTAAATTTCTTTCCTTTGACAACTTGTTCAATTTTCCATTGTCCATACTCATAAATGTCTGGCTCCACAGTCACGAGATTAAATAATTTACTTCCAATGTTATTCTCAACTTTTGGTTTCTTTTTAAATGTCTTGCTCATCTCTGATGATGATGTTGGGGCATTTCCCATCATCCCATCTTGATTCATTTTGTCATCGTCATCATCATCTTCTTGATCATCATCCCATAACTCAGAAGCAGATAATTTTGAACTTTGACTTCTTTTTCTTGTTGACGTACGGAGTCCACTAAATTTTAATTGGGATTCATCACGAATAGAAACATTATTTATTTCTTCTATTTTTTCTTCATTTAATGATGATTCTTTTGTGGTCCCACCACCACCACTAGTTTGACCTTGATTATCTTTATTATTTTCAATATTTTTATTTTGATGAGATGATGATGGGGTCACAGGCAAAGTCGAATCTTGCAAATTTTTTGACAAATCCAAATCTGACTCAATTTCAACAACGACTGGAGCTTTATCCTTCAGTTGGTCCTTACAGTCAGTCAAAATTATATTTGGGTTGTAATCTAAGTTAAAAATATATATTTAAATTAATATTTGTACTCACAATTTAATTAAATAAATGACAAATAAATTATGACTCACGTTTCTTTATAGTCTCCTTAATCCCTTTGATTCTATCAGCAACAATTTGATGAACAATTAATTTTTTTTGTCCTTGTTTAGAGTTGTTTGTATTTTCAACAATTGAATTTTCCTTGTCTTCAGTTAAATTATTTTCTGAATCTTCATTTTTACTACCTAATTTTAAATTAGTAGTGGTGGTGGTGTTGTTAATTGTCTCAGTTGTAATGACTTTTTTGACAAAACTTGCCACAATTTTACGAAGATCTCGTTTAATAAATATGTTTTGTTCGTGTAATTTGTATAATTTGTTGATGCTCATTTTACAGTCTAAACAAAACGAGAATGAATCACAGGAAGAATTCCACAAACATATTTCTTGGTCATTTTCTCCTTGAGAAATTGGAATATTTAAATATGAACAAAATACCCGAAATTTCTTTTTACAATTTTTTGACACAATCCTTTTGGTAATTTGAGACACGGGGAATTCAACGTTGCAAACAATACATTGTGATGTAATCTCCTTCATGGTTTAATTTTACAATTAAAATATTTAAATTGACAAAATTCATAGAAAACAAACAAAAAAAAATTCTAAGATTTTTTAAGATTTGAAAAAAAAATTTTTTCAAATCGGCTCTGGTCCGCCGACCAAGGACTTCTCAATTCTTGGCTGGATGCTCTTTGAAGGAAAATTTTTGGATGGTTGCATTTTGCATTATGATTAAAATAGCGTACAATTAATTGTCTAACTAGCCATTAAATTTACATTCCATTTTAAACAATTTTTATCTATTCATTTAAAGTATTAGGGAACCATTTCTTGGGATTTTTGATACTTTTTGTCCATTTTGGAATTGGCATGAATAAAATAAATTTTCATATTTGCTAAAATCTCTACGTCTCCACACTCCAGGTGCCCATTTTAATTGTGAAAATGTCCACAGAAGAAAAATAAATGTAAAAACGTCCCTTTCTGACCCGGGGTCATACCCGACGTACTCTCTATAAAATGCCCAGGTGGAAACAATAAATTAAAATATTTACGCAAATTAAATATGACTCACCGAAAAAAAACAAGTTTTTTGCCCTTGGTTCACTCTAAAATGTTCAACTCAACGATTAGTTTAAAATTGAAGGGGTGTCATTAAATCCATAAAAATGATCGAGGAATGATTTCAACTTGTTCCTTCTCAATGAATACACGCCCTGTTTAAAATCCAGCAATTATTTTGTGATTTGAATTATAAACTTAAAAAATTCCTTGATTACCAATTGAAATTTAAAAGGTGTACACACAAAAAAGTTCAATTCTGTACTCAAAGTTCATAACTCAAGTTCAAAGACAGAGTCAACATTTCAGCATGAAATTTAATTTCACTGGTAAGCCTCATTTTTAAAAATTATTTTAATTAATTTAACTAACCTCAGTTAAAAATATTGGCACATTTTTCTAAAAATATTCAAAATGTACAGGGTGGACGATAACTAGTCTCATTTTAATAATTTTGGTAGTGGTGGTACTCCAATTAAAAAATTGTACTGGAACTGAATATCATCATGGCATACGACCCCACTACCACCAAACCTACCCGAAACCCCAATGGGTCGTCCTGAACCCCAAAACGGATTTAAGGGTCAAGTATCAATACGAACATTGGAATCGTCGTAAAAAAGGGAAGAAAGGAAAAAAGAAAAAGTCAAAAAAAGGGAAAAAATGTAGTTCTTCGTACAATGATGCATTCAATGCTGGTTTTAATGCTGGCTATGCTGCAGGAATGGCTGCTGGATAATTATTTTATTTAATTAAATTAATTTAATTCTTGTGGGAGAGATGGGGGCCAAAAAATGTTGGTTTTATTTGGCTTGTCTTTATTGTGACAAAATTTAATTTTTAGTGAATAAAATAATTTATAATTTTATAAAATAGCCTACTCATAATTTATAAGTCATTTAATTTCAATTGGCACATCATCTTTGGGAATATTGCTTAATAGTAAATTTTTACCAAATGCGAGTCTTTGCCCTCTTTGCAAAAAAAAAACTTTTATAAAAATGTAAAATTTAAAAAGTGGCCGTGCAAAATTAATTGCACACGGTGAATTTTGTAGTTATTGCACTTAAATAAAAAAATATTGGGACTGTCAAATGTAAATGACTTAAACTGAGCTTTAATCTCGAAATGTGTGAGATTTTTCTAAGACAATCTTTGCCTCTCTCTGCAATCTTCAAAAAAATGGTTAAAAATAGGAATGTAGGAATGCCTATAATGATCAAGGATAGGATAATGATGACATTGGAATTTTCGTTGACTAAAAAATGTTTGTGTATTGACAGGAAATGGTGACACATTTGTTATAAATTGAGTAATTCTGACATTGCGCAATGTGTAAATCATGTTAATCAAAGAATGTTTTCTAACTGTCAAACAGTTTACAAGATGGATGTCAAAGCACATTTTAAAAAAATATTGCGACTATCAAATACCATCAACAACTTCACAAACAAACAATTCTAATTTAATTAATTTAATGAACAACCGTTTCATTAAATAATATGGAATCATTTTACAGAAAGAGAGACTAAACCCGCGGCGTGTTTCCGCCCCTTGATTTTAAAGGCATGTCAGGTGGCTACTGCGAAAAATCAAAACTCCATTTTCAAAGATTTTAATGTCAAATTGACATTGTCAATTTACATTTTAATTGACAATTAACAACCAACCGCTGCTACATCGAAACAACAGGTAAGTTATGTCCATTTAGGTGTATATAATTATTTTGTATTTTAATTGTGAAAAAGAATCTCTTTGTCATTTAAATTTAGTCATTACAATTTGGCCTACTTATGAGTATTTAGACTATGAGGAATTTTGAATGACAGTTAAACTAAAGTTAAATTAATTTTGGTCGTGAAACCTCAATATAAATTTTATAATTAAAATACTTAGAAGATTACAATAAATATTAACAATTAAAAACAAGTCCTTTGCGTACATATTATACATATGTACATGCCATGCATTTCTCCATTTACCAACGGTGTATTCTTATACATTATGCTAAATAAAATTTGTATTTGTGAGAATCCATGGAATTAGGGGGCAGTGGTATATTTTCAGCAAAAACGAGTTGAATACATAATTTTGTAGCTCAATCCCAAAGCTACAAAATGGTATTCAGGCCCGTAGCCAGGTTGGATTTTAGGGGGGTGTTTTCAGGGTTTTTTGGGTCAAAAGTTCATTTTTATATGGTGT
>JAQIVZ010004418.1:0-10085 GCA_034700945.1 Arrhopalites spinosus
GTATGGTTAATTTAATTGTAGAAGGCGTGGGTATGGTTAATTTAATTGTAGAAGGCGTGGGTATGGTTAATTTAATTTGGGTATGGCTGGGTATGGGAACTTTGATGGGACTAGGGGCCTGGTATGGCAAATTTCATTGGGGTATGGCGGGTATGGCTGGGTATGGGTATTAGTGAGACCCTTTATTTACATTTAATTTATTTAATTGTTTTTTAATTTTAGATATAACTTAGTCATCCAAGTCATTACCATACTTGTCCCTAATGCAGTTAAAATAGTGCAGTGCATTGCTTCAAATTCTCTTGGTTCATGTAAATGATCATTTACGAGACATATTTATAGCTTTAACTGCGTTGTACAATTTAATTAAATTCATTGGACAAAATCAAGAATCAATTGGACAAAATCAAGAATCAACTGGACAAAATCAAGAATCCGTTGTACAGTTTCATTATTGTACAAAATAATTAAAATCCATTGTACAAAATAACATTTATCCTACTTTGAAACTCTGTCAGAGAACATTTTGACATGGTCCCTTTGTTTCATCATGGGACTTGGTCAATGATCATTTCATGTTTAACAAGGTTGTAGAACGTTAGGAAACCTGTTGCTTTACATGATACAAAAAAAAACCCGATCATAACATGTGCAGAGTGACCTTCAAACGGACGAATGACGTAATAGCCCCATTGACGTAATAGCCCCGCATGACCCTATAGAATTTAATTTGAAAGTGAAATTATTCTAGCCCTACATAATAAATTATGTAGCATTTAATTATTAAATGCTCTCAAAATTAATCTGATAATTTAAATATAGCGACACTGTTCTCCATTAAAATCTGTCGCTTGTATCACTCAAGGGTGTCAAATAAAGTTTCTATCCTTGGTAGTGTATCCTTGAACATTCCTTGAGGGGTGACCCAGAATTAAATAAATCTACAGGGGAGTTTTTTGTCTCCAAATTTTTTTAATGTCATTTGAGTAAGTTTTAATTGTTTACATGCCATGAATATGTATTGTGTGAGTTTGCTGATTAATTTATTTGACTATAATGCCAATTATTTTATTATTTTAATTATCTCAAAAGTTTCTCTTTTTAAAAAGCATAGTGAAATTTTGTGGTGCCACATTTCAGTTGTACAAAGTGACAACTTGTCTCGATGATCTCGAGTATTTGGGTGGCATTTTTGAATGAAATTTGAGTGGTTGCCTTCACAAAAATTATTGACTGATTGACAATTTTCTTCCTTTTTAAGCTTTACATTGGCCACGTTTCAAACTAAGAAAGAGCTCTTGATTTGAATTTTCTGGTCGTGCAAAATTATTTTGGAATAAAATTGAGTTCTTTGTCATTCAACTGGGGCCCAATTTTACCCCCAAAAAGTACTTCATTTTTTTCATTTGATTGACAAATTTCTTAAAGAATTTTGATAAATGTTGTACGTACACAATAGGAGTGATTAACACTAAAATTATTTTGCCTGTTATTTTTTCAAATGCTTTCAAATTGTAAAACCTTTTAAATATACGTTTTGTTTCCTTCGACATCACAAGAATTTAACATCCGTTAACATTTAAATATTTCTCAGCTATTCAATTTAATTGTTACAAAATGTTGACACCCTGACGTGTCAAAACATTTTCGTTTACAAATTTGTGTAGTTAACAAGATGGCATTCCGTAGCCTGCATTTTCTCATTATTCTTCTCGGCATCCTCAAATTTTCAGTAGAAGGACTCATTAACTTTCTAGACGGCGGGAAACTTAAACTGGCTTTGAATTCGTTGGTAGTGGACAATGGGGACTGTTTTGTTTTGTTTACAGAGATGGAGGGACGGGTCAATGGGTCAATGTCAAGGATGGACTACTACTCCACCATTACAACTCTCCTAAGCATAATCTCGGAAGAGCCTGTAAAAATGTGGCAGATTGAACATTTGAGCGTTTTGTTTGATGTCAAGCGGATCCATTGTTACATCAACATGGCCATCCTTCCTAATCCGATATCCTTGAATGATGATTTAGTTCAGTTAGTTAATTACGCCCACTACCAGAAATACATCACAAGTGAGTACAAAGACCCAAAGAGACCATTAACCGGTGGCGCGGCTGCCAGATTAAGATTTCTGATTGGCCAAAAGCAACATTTTAATCCAAATACAACTCTCTATTATCTCGAGGAATCCCCGTGGGCCTGGGTATCTCCCATGTTCTTCATCCTTTTTGATGACCCCAATAATTTTCAAGCTCCAATAAATTCTTTACAGTCAACGCATGCGGTCACGACCCCGAAGAAGTTGTTCCTCACTGAAGGATGGTACACTTGCCCCAATTGCTTTTTTGAAAAAATCATTCTTCAATTTAATTGTTCGCAGGGCAACCAGGGGTCATGCTACGAAGAAATGACGACCCTGTACAAATGGTCTGTGAACCGAGGTCACACTCTTGCCATTCAAAAGCAATGCCTGGATAGACCCCTCTCGACAGATTGCCCGGATTCTGAGTCAACTCTTTGGATTGGTAAATGGACGGAACCATTTCAATGGAAGAAGCCAATGATAATCAGGAACACCATCTTGAATATTTTGACCTTACGCCTTAACCTTACTTTCATTCCACCGCCCGGTCGAGGGAAACGGTTATTCTCATCTGTTAAGATTGTTGATAAGAAGCCCGGCGTCATTATTAAACAACTGTTTTTGATAGAGAAGTTGAAATTTAAATTTATAACGAGCGATGGAGTGGAAAGGGTCAAAAATTTTCTGGAAATTTACGCCCTTCCAACCCACCACGTGGCTTGTTCTCCTCATCTCCGCCATCTTGACTGCTGTAACGCAAAAAATATACAATGTATAATGTATATAAGATATGGTCAGAGCTAGTCTACACTAAAGGTACCCTATAGCCACTATAAGTACCCTATAAGGGACAGTGAGTGAGCTGTAGGGGTGACTCACAAAAAGTGAAGGGAAAGAGAAGGTCCAATGAGCGTCAAGTACTCGCTACTCGACGATTTTCCAACTTACTCGCTCAGGCCGCATAAAAGGGCCGGGAGCTCACTTTTTCCCTTCAGTCTTGATTTCCGCTCGCACAGCGAAGCTCTGCCCAATTGAATATAGAAAGCCAGGAAAAATACTTTGAATAAATTTTCCCCGGTATCTTTTATAACTCGCAGATTTCCCCGTTCCCATTTCTTGTTACTATACACACATAAGTTACACACACAAAGCCCTCTGGAATTGACTCCAACTCAATTCCAGGATAAATCCCCGATTAGTCCCGTTAGTTACACTGCCCTCCTTCTCACTGCCGTAAAATTTTCAAATTGCCAAAGAGACACCGAGATGGGGAACCATTTTCACAGTTTTGATGTAGAGTGTGGTCAGAGTATGCGGAATTTTGGTGAACCAGGCGGAGGAGATCTCAGAGCCAAGGAATCCAATTAATTTGGGGATGTGCTTGAAGTGCGTCGTAGGGACGTGGCTATTGATGGGTATAATATTGACGAATGGCTACACAGGGACCATGAAATCTGAGTACACTCTCCCCTACCCCTTTCACACCCCTTGGAAATTCTCCAAAGAATTTGTGGAGGATGGCTCATTTGAAATTTACATGCCAAGCCAAGATGGCCACTGTGCAGATGACATGAACAAAAGTTTCTCCAAAATGTTGACATGGGACTATGATTCTCTGAAAGTTCGAAGGCACGCTGTTATGAATTTTGAATTTATTTTATTAGATGGCAGTAACTTTCAAACCTATCACACGGATTGTTCAATGAGTTGTCCACTAAACCAAGAGGTTTAGTTTGAGTACACTTGTTGTGAGGCCATTCAACCCTGCAGAGAATTTGTTCGAATTGCCACCACTTTAAATAATTCATGGCGGACCTGTATCCCTCAATTACCCCTTCTCATTCGGAATGACCTCAGTCAATCCAAAACGGTTTTTATCACCCCCGCCAAAGACGTTGAATTTTATTGGGGTTTCTTCAAGAGAGAAATGCGGTTAAATCCCTCTCTCAAATTCTTTCACAACCGAAAAAATTTTCGAGACGACTCCTTCGTACGCAACCAATATTGGAGCATTGACAAGAGGCTGGATCCACATCACCCAAATGTGATGGAGGAGAGAATGGGAATTTTGATAAGTTCTGGAATTTATTGGTTCTGGGAAAAATGGCATCAAATTCGATTTCTTGGAGAAGCAAAAAGGGATTGCAGAATGCTTTGGGGGAGGAGGACGAGGCGGTGGAAGAGTTCAAAATTTTGTCCTTCAACGATTTCGATGTTCATTTAGTGTTTGTTGTCTGGCTCCTTTGTTTGGGGTTCACCTCGACTTATTTTGTTGTCCGTGACCTCTTACATTTTTATAGTTGTTCTCGTGGCTAGTTAAATACACCAAAGTTGTTTGTATGACGTCAGCAAAATGGATGGTTCATGCTTATTCGCAATTTCGTTCTATTGTCAACTTCACCTGGTAGGTGTACCAACATTGCGTGCTTGTGGCTCAATAGAAAACTATTAAGTCATGGTCATTATGAACTAAATAAATTACAATGATTCCCGAACAATTCACTTCAACCCGAAGAATTTAATCGGCTAAAAATGAGACTCTTTTTGGGAGCCTCCCAATGGGAGGCGTTAAGTAGTGACCGCATTACCCCCGCCATGAGTCTTTACCGGTTTTGACCTAACCGTCTTGTAATAATTCCATCGCATACATTGTCGAATGTCAGGTGGTTGAATTATCCGGGGGTTGCATTCCCCGGGTTAAATTGTCTACCGATGGTGCCGTTTACATAAATAAATGGTCATACAATTTTGTATGCATGAGCGCTTCTCACCCATCGAAATATTTGGAAAGTTTATTTATATTTTAAACTAAAATGAATAAAATGATATTTTATTTGTAGTTAGTTTGACAGTTAATTATCCAAATACAAAGAGGTACTTAAAACTTTTAAGTTAAAAGACAAAAAATAATTAAACACATCTCTGAATTGGGTTTTATACAAATGACAACTTGTCTTGACACTCTCTAGTAGAGTTGGGGAAAATATTCATGAAAGTTACTCGTGAATTTGAGTTGTTAGCCATAGGAAAATGATTGACAATTTTCTTCCCTTTAAAATTGTCACTTTTCAAACTAAAAGAAAAACCGGTACTTGATTTGAATTTTGTGCTTGTCAAATTTATTTTAGAATAAATGCTTTTTTGAAATAAAATTCAGTCTTTTGTCATTCAACAAGTGACAAATATTACCACAAAATACTTCACATTTTTCCAAATTCTTTATCATTTGATTGAAAATAATTCTTTACACCAATAAAAAATTATTTTACTGAAATGATTGACACTAAATTTTTTTTTCATTTTGACTAAACTTTGGGACGCGTGGACCCTCATTTTCAAGTGTTTTCATAGTTTGAAAAAAGACAGGCTATCAGGAAAAAGAGCCTTTCTACGGGAGAAAAGATATTATTTCTTAAATTAAACACGTCAGCCCCGTTAGAATTATTAAGTACTCGGGTTTTATAAATTAAATTCTTCTTTTCAACAACATGTGCATGCTCTTTATAATGTTAAACATTTTTATTTAATTATTTTTACAATTAACAAAATGGCCATTCTTATTTTTCCTATTTTGTTGATTTTTCTCTGCATCCTCAATTTCATTGTAGAAGGACTCACTAGCTTTTCAGAGAGCGGGGAAATTAAATTAATTTTAAATTCAATGGTGGTGGACAGTGGAAATTGTTTCGTGATGTTTACAGAGATTGCAGAGAAGGTCAATGGGTCATTACAGAAAATGGACTACTCCTACATTACAATTCCACTGGGCATCATTTCGACCCGCACTTCCCAAACCAGGCCAACCATTAGGGAGGCTGAATTTGTGAGTGTCCTCTTTGATGTCAAATGGGTCAATTGTTATCTCAACATGGCCGTCGTCCCACCCTCCCCTTTCAATCATGACATAGCCCAGCTAGTGCATATGGGAACATATCCTAAATTTGTGACCAGTAAGTACAAACTCTCAAGAAATTTACCAAGTATGGTGGGTGCCAAATTCAATTTTCTGATTGGCCAAAAACAATATTTTGATGCCAAAATAATTCTCGGTCATCTTGAAAATTTTCAATGGTACTTTCCCATTTTCTTCATTCTTTTCGATGACCCCAAACATTTTCAAGTACCCCTCAACTCCTTGGGGTTAAGGCAAGAGGTCACTGAAGGATGGTACACTTGTCCCGATTGTTTTCTTGAAAGGTTTATTCTTCAATTTAACTGTAGGGTGGGCTACCGTAAGTCATGCTACGAAGAAATGATGACCCTGTACAAATGGTCTGTAAACCGAGGTCACACTCTTGCCATTCAAAATCAGTGCCTGAGTAAAATTCCCCCGCCAGATTGTCCTGACTCTAAGTCCACTTTTTTGTTTAGTAAATTCACTGAACCGTTTCAAAGAGAACAACCAATGAAACTGAGAAACGCCATTTTAAATGTTTTGACCTCAACCCTTAACCTCACCTTCGTTCCATGGTGGGGGAAACGAGCCAAATTGGTATTTCCAATGATCCGAAATTGTGATAAAACACCTGACGCCATTACCGGGAAAATATTTTTGACGGGAAAGTTGACATTTAAATTTATAACGAGTGATGGAGTGGATCGCGTCAAGAATTTTCTGGAAATTTATGCCACGCCCTTCCAACCCACCACATGGCTCGCCCTTCTCATCACCACCATCTTGACTGCCCTCGTCCTCACTGCACTAAAATTGTCAGTTGTCAAAGAGACACCACGATGGGGGACACGTTGGGAAGTTTTGATGAAGAGCGTGACCAGCGTGTCCGGAATTTTAGTGAATCAAGCGGAAGAAGTCAACACACCAACGAATTCGGGAAGATGGTGGAAGTGGGTGGTGGGGGCGTGGCTGATGATGGGGATAATATTGACGAATGGGTACACGGGCATTATAAAATCGGACTACACCCTCCCCTACCCCTTCCACACCCCCTGGCAATACTCCAGAGAATTCGTGAGGGATGGCTCATTCGAGATCTATATACCAAATCAAGATGGAGTCTGTACGCATGACATGGACAATCGTGGGTCAACATCAATAACGTTGGGATATATTTTCCGCAAGACGAGAGTTCGTTCGCACGCGGTCTTTAATTTTGAATTTCTTCAACAAAATGGCACTACACTTTTGAACAGTCACAACGACTGTTTGAAACTTTGTCTTCCTGTACCAGACCTGGACTTTGAGCACTCTGGCTGTCAGGGCATTCAAAGCTGCAAAGATTTTGTTGGAATGGCCAAAGTACTGAATAATTCATGGCCCACATGTCCCTCTCAATTGCCGCTCCTCATTCGAACGGAACTGAGTCAACCCAAAAGGGTTCTCATCACTCGAGCCAAAGATTTTGAATTTTATTGGAATTTTTTCAAAAAGGAGATGCGGGTGAATTCTTCTCTCAAGTTCTTTCACAACAGAAAAATTCTCCTGGACGACTCTTTCTTCAATTACCAATATTTGACCATTGAGAAAGGCTTGATTGAGCCTCACCAAAATTTGATGACAGCCAAGATGAAGATTTTGATAAATTCTGGGATTTATTGGTTCTGGGAAAAGTGGGATGGAATCCGATTTTCTTACAAATGGAAGAACGGGACCGGAAACAGTTTGGGGGTGGAGGATGAGTCCGTGGAAGAGTTTCAAATTTTGTCTTTTAATGATTCGGATGTCCATTTAGTCTTTGTTATTTGGCTTTTTTGCTTGGGGATCACCTTGACCCATTTTATTGTCTGTGATCTTTTATATGGTCACAATCATTACTAGTGTGCTTCTGTTTGGGGTGTCATTAGCGTTGTTTTTGTTGTCATATAGATGGCTAGTTAAATACACAAAAGCTATTTGTGTCACGTTAACAAAATTTATGGTTCTTGTTTGGACTCATTGTCGTAATCTCCACCTGGTGGTGGGTGCACCAAAATTAATGATTTCGTGCTTGTGGCTCCGTGAAATGAATATGCCATTGGGCGTTGTGAACTAAAAAACGTTTTAATTTTTGTCATTTTCAGATTTAGCTGACCTTTTTTCATGTCTTTCTTTTTTAAACCCTTTGTGTATAGTAGTTGGTCATGTAAGCCAAAATCTTTTTGGTTTGGTTACAATAAACTCCTTTTATTTATTGTCCACCTTGGGATAACCATTATAAAAATTGGAATGTAGCATTTATAGCTGAATACAAATTACATAATAATGGTCATTAAATTATCCTAAACATATATCCACTTAAAAATCAAGTGACTTGCTAGTTAAATGGGTTACCAATTATATGCCCATTTTTTAATTAGAGACAAGCATGTCAACTAGGGTAGAGACAAAATAGTCGACATAGTCAGGTAACGTCATTCGATGTAAAATTTTAAATCTTCCCACTCTAATCCCGCTATTTGGAATGGAATCGATGGCTCTCAATTTTTCTCGTCTGCTCATGCTAGAGCCTACATGACTGTGAAGGCCCTTCATCCTTTGTTTCATCTCTTGAATCAATTCTGAAACGACGTACCTAAATAATTTTTTTAAATTTTGAAACAATGGACGGCACAAATAATTAAATAATTAACATTTAATAAAATGAAAAATTTCTGACGTACCCTTTCTCATAAATGATGGGGTACATGGACCCAATGACAATGCCAATAAACAAGAAAACGAGACAAAGAATTGGATTTTGTGAGAAAAATCGAATTGTCAAGAAAACACAAAAGATGGGGCTCGTCACTCCACACAATTTACAACCGACAATGACCAAGTCATGGGTTTCGTTGAACAACTTTATGAAAATTTGAAACTCCTGAGATTTTTGGTACGCTTCCTCCAGCTTTTGTTCAAGCTCTGGAGAACCGTCATTTAAACATCTAGGAAATAAATTACAATAATAAAATTTATCATTAACAACTTAAATTATCAAGTTGTTGAATTTAGTTAATAATTTACTTTAATTCCTCCAACTCCCGCTTTATCCTATCACTGGCCACAATGAGAAACGATGACGTTTTGACAATACAAATAGGGCAAATTGACCACCAATAAATGGCGATGAAAAGTTCAATGAGGGCAAAAATAAAAAGGAAAAAATAGTAGTAAGGGCTGTCATCCAAAGAGGGCGGTGTAAGCGAATAGACAAAATTGAAGGACCGGGGACTAATTAAAATAATATTGGATGTGTCAAAGCAACGAAAGCTGTAGTTGACGTCACGTACTTGGCCATAAATTCGAGCTTCGTTAAATGCAGAAAATGGTAAAAACGTCGTCTTCCATTGGTGCCATCTACAATTTTGTATTAAAATATAATTTAATGTTTTTAGTTTGGGCAATGTCTTTTTTTAAAGTTTTTTTGAAAGTTTTACAATTTAAATTATTTAATTTTTTTACCATAATTTCGGTAACTATCCAAATAAAAATTAAATAAGAAAATTGTAATGGGAATATTTTGAAGGAGGAGTTTCCAAATTTCTAAAACGACCAAACTGAAGACATTAAGACAAATGACACCACAACCCAAATGGTATAACATGGAGGGGGGCTCATATCGTGACATGACTTCAATAAATCTAAACCAAATGAGGGCATTGTGGAGTACAGTGAGAATGTACAAAAATTTAAATAAAATTTTGTGCCACAATCCCTCAGCAATTTCTATCCGCCAGGTCACCTTGTCAATTTTAACTGGGATGAACCCAATTTTTGAAAATAAAATATAAAACCAAAAACTATTTTCTAGCTCACTCAATCCCAACATTTTTTATTATTTTTTGATTTCTTAATTTTAAAGTTGAAGCACAAAATATTTGAACAAGAGAAATTTCTTAACTGGAATGGTTGAAATGGCTTGAATTGTCTTTAAATTAAATGGGAGGGTTTCTCACGTTAATTAAAATGTGTCAATCATGCACGGGCAGAAAGGAATGCCGGATATATCATATATGGCGGTTGTGGAAGATGGAGAAGGCCTTTTTATTTATGCATCAATTTAATTTCAAAAAGCAGTACCTTGAC
>JAQIVZ010004419.1:0-10084 GCA_034700945.1 Arrhopalites spinosus
ACTTTATAACACGGGGTCGTTAGAACATATGACCGTTATAACTCACGGTTTAGAACATATGACTTTAGAACAAATGATCGGACACGTTTCTATTGGAGAATTTTAAGCATTTTTATTTGATGCAAGTAATCGAAAGAATGAGCTTAATTTATTCTACATGGCGCGCAAGTTTAAGCGCCAAGCAATATGATCAAGGTCCGTCAAGATAAAATTT
The DNA here is from genome assembly GCA_034700945.1 of Arrhopalites spinosus. Lineage (NCBI taxonomy): Eukaryota > Metazoa > Arthropoda > Collembola > Symphypleona > Arrhopalitidae > Arrhopalites > Arrhopalites spinosus. The sequence goes on from JAQIVZ010004419.1 coordinate 215, forward strand.
AATTAAACATTTAATATTTTATTGCCATTCAATCCAAAAATCAATAAACTAAAAATTATTATTAAACCCTAAATTAAAGTTAATATAATTATTGAAAACAAAAATGATTGATGATTGCCTTTTAATTTTTAGTACAAAGTGACTCGTGCTTATCAAGACTCTCCTCGTCATAAAAAATTCTGTAACATTTTGAACACTCGCGGGAATGAGCCAATCGAAGATGGCGTGGAAGACTGAGGGGATGTTGTAATAATTTTTTGCATAATTTACACTCAAAACAATTTCTTTTCTTCCCTGGCTCCACAGAGTCAAATTCCATCCTCCCTACGATGAAAAAAGAACCCAAATTAATTTTCTATATAAACAATTTGAAATTCCCGCTTTAGAAAAATACTTACGATATTTACTCCAAACTAATTTCGAAATGACTTGACCTTTCTTCTGTGAACCCAACTTGACCTCTTGTTTTGGATTTTTTTCCTTTTGTTTCTTTTCTGATTCCGACTCTGAAGACTCAATTTCTTGATTTCTATTGGCCAGTCTACCATTTTTCGTCAAGTTAGCTCCACCCCCTTGTTTCTTTTGAAAGACAATTGGAATTAATCGGAATACTCCAGGGCGGGCTGAAGAGTTTGGTGGTTGATTTAAATTCTCTGCTTCTTCATCACGTGACTCTAATTCCTCAATTTTTTCATTTAACATGGGTGATGGTTGTGGCGCTTCGAGCGCAATTTCAATTTGATTGGGCGAGGCGCATGAGTCTTGTGGAATTGGAGCAAAACATGGGAATTCATGGGGGTCGTCAACTAATTGAGAATAAATTGGCGAGTACATGGGAGATGGCTCCACCTCCTCATCAAATTGGGCCATCGTCACAAGTGGGTCGATTAAACGAGGCGGGGCCACAATTTCTGAATGCTCCTCCTCCGTTTCATTGACCTCTACAAGCAGTTGTGAGCTCCATTGAATGACCATTTGGTCCATAAATTGACCGGACACAGCCTGACTATTAATTGTTTCATTTGGAGAATTCAAAACAATTTTGGGGAGATTTTCAATTTCCTCAGAATTTAATGGAGATGAAGGCAGTATCAATTTTTGGACTGAAACTTTGACATTGAGGGCACTTTCTAAATCAAAATTTTTAAATGGATTTCGCACCACAATATTCTTTGAAGTTACCGGTAATTCTCTCTCAATTTTTTTGTGGGACTTGGTCTTGGATGCAGCGGGTGACTCAAATTTTAATTTTACTTCCGGTCGTTTTTTCTTTTCTCCTATAGTCGTCTCGGTTCCAAAATGAGATTTTGTTTTTGTCTTTGCACCGCCAATTTCAATTTGATTTGAATTCTTCACAGGTGGACTACTTTTGGCGCCTTTGCACTCCACCAAGTGACCGGCACAATGGGTTAAATGCTCTGTGAGATTTGTGCTGTAAACTATTTTATTACATTGTGGACACGGGACCTAAAACCGAATTAAACAGAAATTAAATTACAAATTAATTTTTAAATTACAATAAAGTTATTAAAAATTAATTAATTAGACTAACCCGATCTCCAAAATGGACTCTGCGTACGTGTAATTTCATGTTTGCTTTAGCCGCCATCGTTCGACTACAAATGAGACATTTGTAGAATATCCGTCCTCCCACCATTTCCTCTTCTGTTTACCAAATTAATTTAAATTTAATTCAATTTAATTTAAAATCAATTTAATTAACTTACTCATATGGCGGTCTGCGAAACTAAATTTTTTTGTTGGAATGGCCTTTTTTTGTGGTTCAATTTTGACAAGTGGCGCTAAAGGAAAAGGCGGAGACTGAGCACGTGGTAGAATTTCTGCTGGGTCAAAAATTGGTTTAACTTTTTTGACCTTTCTTGGACTAAATTTAATTCGTCGTTTTCTCCTTTCTAAAAAGTTAATTGGCAATTAATTTAATTAATATTATATAATTATTGACGATATTAATAAATTGACATTTAAATTAATTAATAAAATTGCCAATTAAAAATATATTTATAATTTCTCACTTTTAAGCCCAATTCGTCCTCTCCCCTTCTTTTCCAAGTCAGGTGAGCTGGGTTGTCTCCCGGTTTTTAAATTAGGCGCCAAATTAATTTTTTCATATGTTTGAACTTCATCTGGGTCAATTTTTTCAATTTTAATTTTGTCAAGAGTCGTCAAAAGTCCCATTGAAATATTACCATGACCCTCTGAGTCTGACCCGAGTGGAAGGGCGGGAAAAGGAGAATGACAGTTAGATTTGAATAAACCCTGAAGGAGGTCGTGTGACTCATACAAACGTTCTAGATGGCAAGTCATGACCCTTATCGAGGAGGTGGGGTCAGTATTGTAGATGCGGGAATTATGAAATATCTGCATCATATCACTATGAAATTGGGAAGGTTCCGTATAGACGCCTTCATACAAATTTTGGCGAATTACAGAGAGACACATGGGCCGATCGATGAGTTGAATGTAGGCGGGGACAGTGACAGGATGTCGAAAAGGAAAAGAATTGTCTTGACCCCAGAGGTCATCCAACAATTGACGACATTGTCCCTCCCAATTTCCTTTCAAAGTTCCGCGTGTCCTTTTATTTCTTTGTTGGAGTTGTTGGCTTAAATTTGGAGAATTTTTATTTTGGTACTAAAATAATTTAAGAAAGAAATTTGAAATTAATTAATTTTAATTGCAAGAAATTAATTAATTTCACGAAAAATAGTTACATTGATGGATGCAAGTCCCCGCGGTTTTTTGAATACTTTTCTCTCTTCTTGTGCTTGATGATTGGTTTCTTCTAATTGAGGAATGACCACTTCCATTGGCTGAATTTGAATTTCCTTTGGCGCCACAATCTTGACTTTGCCCAACGTGTCTTGATTTTTGTCATGTTGGTCCAAAAGTTGTTCAAGCTATAAATAAAAAGGTTTAATTAATTAATTTTAATTTAATTAAATTAAAATGAACTCACATTTTTCTTCAAAACAGTCCAACTCAAACTGGCACTCAAACTGGCGAGGACTTCAAAGGCTTTAAGTTGATCTCGAATTCCTTTTGTCTATTAAATTAATTAAAATTTGAAAAACCGTTTAATTAATTAAATTTAGAAAATTGTCTCACAATTAAATTTCAAATTTCAATTGAGTCCCAAAGCTTTTTGTAATTAAAAATAATAATAATTTAAAAGTTGACAATATAAATTCTCACCAAAGTCACACAAGCGGAGCAGGATGACCCGGAGACTTGGGTCATCTTGTCAATTATATAAATACAAAAAAAAATAGTTTAAATTAAATATTCTCTGAATATTTTACTCTTAAAATTGTGACGTGTCCTTCATTTCAAAGCTTCCCAAGTGGACAAGAGATTAAATAAATTTAACTTGAGGGTTTATAGTTCAAATGGCCTGCAACGGCCTGAAGGCATTTTGTCCTTGGATTTCTAAATTTACACGTTTTTACACGTAATCAACCGATAAGGGTCCGCCGCCTTTGCCCTTCCCTTGAAATCCCTCAGGGAATTCTTGTTCTCTGAAAAGGCCTTAAAAAGGACTCTTGTCCCTTTTCTTTTGGTTCAAGGAAATTTAACATTCTTGACAGGTTGATAGAATGATGGTTGACTCTTCCATTTAATTGAGCTTTGTAAATTGTAATATGAAAATGAATTGTATGCATAGTAAATTAATTAAATATTAAATTAATTTTATTAAAAAATAATTAAATGAGAATTAATAATTAAAAATGTAATGAATTAATAAATTATTATTATTTAACCATTTTCAACAAATTTACTCTCAAGTCTTTGGTACAGTCGATCAATTTGGAGGGACATTCTTTCAACAATTTTTTCTTCAAGACGTTGAAAAGAATCATAATTTCGATCAAAATTTCTCTCAAAATCATTTTGATAATTTAATTTGGGTACATTTAAAGTATTTGAATTATGAGTCATCACTGACGGTTTTCGTGTCTCTTTTGTTTGTTTTCCAGTTGTGGACGTTGGATTACTTTTGGGACAACGATTAAATCGATTGAACCGATGCAGGGCAGCCACTTTCAATGCTGACGCTTTCAAGTCCTCCTATTTTTAATTATAATTAATTAAATTAATTATTTTCCCTTTTTTAATGGCAAAAATATCAATTTACTTAATGAAAGATTTATTTTATTTTGGGAAAGATTCGGCCATGTTTCCAATGATGAGGGAACGGGAAACATTGCTGAATCTTTTCTTGCCAAAACATCTAGATAATTTTTAATGAAAATCATTTTACCGGTACAGTCGTGTCATTGGGGTCATTGGGTCGAATATGACGAATAAAATTGCGAGCCATGTCACTACAATAGAATTTTAATTTAATTGTGGTTGCAAATTTAATCAATTAATTTAGTTGCGTACCTGTCAAGTCGTGCGTTTTCAGCGTCAGTTGGTTTTGTTCGTGGTATGACAAGAATACTTTCCCGTAAAAAAGAGCCCAGGCGTCCAGGGAATAAGGACTGAACCCGCCCGGAAAAAATGAAGGATTCTAATTGGCTAATCTCAGCTATTTGGCGGGAAACTCGAGTCAATTCGGCGTCTTTTTTGAGTCCCTGTTTAAAAAGTTGCATATTTAATTGTGATAATCATAATTAAATGTATTCTATTTATTAAAACTCACTTGAATATCAGAGACGGTGAGACCGACGAGGAGATTTGAGAGGACGATCTTTGACAATTAAAATTAATTTTAAAAGTTAATTTCTGGATTTTTTGAAAATAAATTACCGTGATGATGATGACAAAAGCGCCATACAACACGTGACCGGTCAATGGGTACAAAAGGTCATCGGAGGGGTTTTCTTCTTTGCCATAAAATAAGTCTTCGTAGTTGACCTTCAATTTTTAATTTAATTGTCAATTTAATTGTCAATATAAATTATAAATTCAAATTATTTTATACCTCGCCCACCATCATCATCAAAACTTTGAGAATTGCCAAAGGAATGGATGAGTAGGGTGCATTCTACCGTTAAAATATTAATCAAACAGAAAATTAATACGATTTTAATTATAATTATATTTAAAATAAATTACCCCCGGAAAAAGAACACAGAAAGACAAGGCGAATGCAATCACTGTCAATTTTAAATGAAAAAGATTTTAAAAATCATGGGAACTGAAACTAGGCATTAATTTAAAAATACCGCCAAGTATTTTTTTGAAAAATTACCTAATGAAGCATAAGTTAACATGAAGAAACCAAAATTAGTTAATACCTAAAAAATTAAAATTAATTATAAACTTGTCAAAATAATTTAAATAGTTAATTACTCACATGACCAAGGATATCAACATACAATCCCAAATGGGGAAACTTTCCAATTTGAGACAACATCAATGCCCAAGCAAGAAAAAGTCCACACTAAATAATTAAAATTAAAAATTAAAACCACAATATTTAAATTATTATTATTAAAAACTTTGAAAATTTACCGCGGCAGTTTGATACTGCCAAAACGAGATATTTGGTTGAGACATGAAAACAGGCCATGAGGTCAAAAAAATGAGGAAGAAGAGGGACCATTGAATTTTATTCATTGTCCTCTTAATGTAGGCTTTTGGCGCCGGTAACATTTTAAATATTTCATTACTGACCATAAATAAAGTTAACCCCAATAAAAGAACCGACTTGACTGTGGGTCCAATTTCCAAATGGCATTCGTCAACTGTAAATACAAAATGTAAAATTATTTTTACATTCCCGCCATTTATTCTCACAATAACTAATGTCTCACGTGACCTTTCATACTCTCCGTCAATTCAGTGATGGTGGGGGTAAATTGAAACCAGTCAAACTTTAATTTAATATTTATGATTTAAATCATGATTTACATCATTAAAAAAAGTTAGTCAAATTATAATTTTGATATTTACCTTGATGAAGTCCATGGTATGATTATCTGCTGTCAAAAGGCCAAGGGCCTTGGCCGCTTTTACGGCTTTGGGTTCGGTCACTTTGGGTCTATAATTTTTAAATGGAGAATTTAACCTAGGTCATTTGAGAAATGGTCCCTTTATGGATAAATTACCTGTAAGGACAGGACATTAAATAAACATCCAAAATGTAGAGAGTATAGAGGAGGAGGAGTAATATCTAAAGGGAAAAATTTGTATAAATATTTGGGCGGGAAATTCAAATAAATAATTAAGTCACATTAAAAAGGATCGTGGCCCAGAAGACCGGCTGGACTTTGGCCCATTTGAGGTACAAAAAAATGGAGATGATGGGATGATTGAGAATCTTTTTCCGACTGCCGCTAGAGGCCTCCATGAGGAGACTGAGCAAAAGCATTTCTTTCCGCGGTTTCCCAAGTTTCTCTGTATTCGGCTTATTTTTACTGTATCGACTCCTCCCACGTGTCTCCGAGTAGCCCACTATTGCCCTGAAAAAGTGACGGCGGTTATTTTGATTTTTATTTATTTTAAATTTAATTTTTGTGTTGTTTCTTTTTTTTGGCTACCCAAAATCAAGGCTGACTTCACATTTAACATTTTTGGAATCATATTTTTTAATAGAAACAGCACTGTTTAGTAGAGACTCCATTGCATCGGGAATTTTTTCTATTATCATTACTAAAGCCTTGACCCCGTTCTTTGACCTTTGTAAATATTATTTAAGAATTTAATTTGAAAATTGCTAGTTTGTTAATTTAATTATTTTACTTGATTGAGACATCAGCACCATGTTCAAGTAAAATTGAGGCTGAAATAATTGACTGATTTTCTGCGGCCACGTGGAGAGGAGTTAATCCTTTGGAAATTTTTAATTTTAAATTAAATTTTAATGTAGAAATTAAAATTAATCATCCAATTTTTAATTGTGTACCTTGATTATCTTGAGCATTTATATCAGAATTTGAAAATTTGACCAGAACCTCCACACATTTTTTTGAATTTGTGATACAACTGTCACAATTACAAGCTGAGAATAAAATTAAAAGTTTATATTTTAATTGTAATTAAAATACATGTATTTTAAAAAAACATGAAATACATTTTTGAAAATAATTAATCAAATCTTTAAGACTATTGTTAATTTTACCAACTAAAAATTATTTACAAATGGCATACTAATTCAAAATAATTCTTACCTACAATGACAGCCCAATGTAAGGCAGTTCTGCCCTGACTAAAATAAAAAATTAATTAAACATAAATTTTTGGCGCCACTACTACAACAAGGGGGAGGGGCTCTAACCAATCACGTGAATTAATTCCATCCTTTTTATTGGTCATCGTTTCCAAAGCATAATCCAATTCATCTGGTAAGGCATTTCTAGCGGCCAAAATCAAGGGATTTGAACAGGCTTCAGTACACTGATGATGATCAACGGGGTCAGTCAAAAGGGTAATGTTGTTCCTCGTCTCAAATTCTGTGGCGGGGTCAACATGTTCACTAAAATTGTAGTAGTACCCACTAAATCCTTTGGGACTTGGATCCCTTGGTGGTGTCTTACTACTCCCATCATTATACATTCTCATCCGTCTATAACCAACCATGAATGAATCCCTTCTCCCTTTTTTCAAACCTTACCGCCCAATTCTTCCCCAATCACACACAAAACTAACCAAATTCATCCAATTTGATCGATGGATTCAAAAAACCACAATCAAATAGATCAATTAGGATTAGCACTTGTATTTTTAATTTTAATGAGAGTACATTCGTTGGTACTCTCTATATGCGAAATTAAATATTAAATGATTGATCAATTTTGTTGGGTTTTTTTTTATTATCTTATTTATTTTATTTGCCATTCATTTTGATTTCCACAATCTCTCTCTCTCTCTCTTATCAAAACATTTACCTACAATTCCAGCCAAATCTAACTAGTTAATTGACTCCATTCTAAGTGTGCTTATGAAATGTAGGAATTGTATGCAGAAAATTATGGCCAAGTTAAATGACGCGGGATGGAGATGAGTCAATATTTTAAATGATTCATTTGTGGTTGACAAAGGTGAATAATTTGAATGTGTGTGAATGTCCAATTTGGACTTTTTTTATCTCATTTTAAATGATTGGAGACTACTCCACATTATTCTGTAAAAAATCATGGAATTCTGTTTTTTTATAAAAATGAAATCATTTTGATACTGGAAAATTGAGAAAATTCAATGATTAATTTTTGATGACGTAAAATTGTGATTGACTTATGACGTGCGCGATGGGCGAATTGAATGAAATGTAGTTTTATTTTTTCAATTGAAATTAAAATTTTATTTATTGGAGTGTCAATAAAATTAAATTTGTAGTTCAAAGGTAAACATTGCAAAATAATCAGACGTGATTTATTGTATTAGGAATAATGTCACAAGAATTTTTTATAATTAAACTTTTTAATTCAATTAAATCCTGTAATACACTCATTGAATCTACATGAACACTTTAACGAATTAATTTAATTGGACAAACATAATAATAATTGTGAAGTAAAAAAAATAATCAAAAATACGGAACCACCAATACATTTTTTTGTCACCATATTAATAATTGCAACCGGTAAACAAATTGTCAATATACTAATTTCTAAATCAGGTTTAAAAATAAACATATTGTAAGAGGGTAACTGATTATGTCAACCACAAAGCCAACGTTTTGTGGAATGTCAAAGACAAATCAAATGAATCATGATCAAAAACTCAAGAGAAGACAAGCCAACTCAATTCTCACTCACGAATTCATCTTCCCCTCGTCTTGACCACCACCACAACTTGCTATTCAAAGTAATTGTACGACCCATACTCTCATTTTGTAAAATTGAACATTGAAATTTGAATTGACAAAAATGAAAAGAATTAAAAGGGTTATAAAAGACTGGGTACTAACCCCAAGCCCTTTACATAATTGTGTTTGAATCTCCGATTTTACTTCGTGCACGTCTAATTGAATTATCGGGTGCATTGGACAGGTCTAATTAAAACGTATCGTGAATTATTAGTTATCAACATCTCGAGTAATCCCATACATTTTATTACAATATTGTCTTCTATGGTTTCATTGATTACACTAGTCAGATCTTGTTCCCAAATAATTAGTTGAGAAATTAATAATTTTCAAGATCAATTTGAGTTAAAATAAAATTTCTTTTTTCGTATTCTTCCAATCACGAAAACAATTATGTAAATGCATGGTGGCTTATCGGATTTACGTGATTGATGCAAAATAAATGTTGGTCGAAAGCTTGAATAAATTAAATAAAATACTCAGTTTTAAATAAAGTTGAATTATTTTGCATCAATCACGTAAATCCGATAAGCCAACATGCATTTAAACAAAAAAAATTTATTACCTAATATTTTTAGAACCAGTTACCTGCACACTTATCATTACCTAGATTGCATCAAATGTATGCACTATATAAACTTCTCTCGAATATTTAATCATCATTGAATTTATTTAAACCATTCATCATCCTATCCCCAATTCGACTCTAATGACCTTGTCCGATTTTCCTACTTTAGATCTTGACGAGGTCATGATTATTCGAAGGTATCCCAACGAATTGTTAATTATTATCAGTCAGCAACTCATCCTACATTTGAACGAATTGTTAATTATCATCTGTATCTACCACATCACGATAATCATCAACTGGGCGTACTTTTGTTAAACTACCCACATGTTGAACACGGAGTTGTACCTTTCAATACCAAAATGGACGGTGACAAGAAATTTTTTGCCAACAAAAACCGGGCAATCCTCTATACGTAAATGTTTAACGACGAAGATACTGTTACACTCCAAATTAATCTCCCCCCTTCATCAATTCATCAATTTTTCATTTAATTCAGTGGGAATTTGATCCTGTCGTGAGCCATGCC
>JAQIVZ010004420.1:0-10084 GCA_034700945.1 Arrhopalites spinosus
AATTTTTTAACATGGTAAAGTTGGGGAAATTGTCCCCGTTCATTGCAATATACCAGTAAAATATTCACACTGTACATTGAATGAAAAAAAAGAGACGGAGAAGATGAGAGAGAGAGAGGAGGGACAAAGGTTATCTCATCCTTTAATTTATACATTCATTTTCCCATTTTCATTATAATTATATGACAGTTATGGCACTTTTGCTTTTATATATGCATACATCTCATTTACTCACACACACACAAAGAGATCTAGTTCAGTCGTTCAAGAAATAGAGAGAGAGACTATGACAACTCAATGGGGGAGGAAAAAATACAAATACTCAAAACTCCTTGAAGACACTTGGTCTCTCATCTTTGTGGTTACAATGTTCCCTTCATTAGACATAAAACATTTTTTCACAAGACTCAATGAGGCAAAAGTTTTGTGGGTCTATCTGTAGGAATGCACGAGCCCCAATCTTTAAAAAACTGACAAGTTACAAGTGGGGCCGTGAGGAGGGTCATCATTCTCTCTTGACTCTCAACAAAATTTTTTCAGTTTTTCATCAATTTCATCCAGTCCTCACACAAATCATGACACGGACAAGGAAATTCAAGAGAAATGTCAACCCCATTATTTATAAAGTGTGAGAGACTTTGAAAAATAGAAATCATTTAAGAATTTTTGTTTCTAAAAAAAATGTTGACATTTTTAGTAAACTTGATAGTGGTCATTGTTGTGTGTGTGTGGATCCAAGGAAGTTTAACTTTTTCACAATTTGAATTTGATCAACCCGATTTTTCTCGTCTCAATCGAAATGCAACTCGTTGCAGTTCTACAAAGGTGAGTGATTAGAATTTACAAAGTTAAATTAATTGTGAAAATAATTCCTCTTATTTATTATTATGTCAAGTTGGCATATGAAAAGGACTCATTATTACATACATGGCAATTACACGGGGTATTAAAGTACATGATGTACCTCAAAAGATTTAATCAATCTTTTGAAATCAAGACGGAAGACATTACCTTCAAATCGGATAATATTGATGGAAAATGGTGAGTCATATTTGACTTAACGTGTGTCAAGACCTAAAGTTAAATAAATAATCAATATTTTGTACAGGATTTTCAAATTCAGTAAATTGAAACCAATTTTGCGCAAGGCATTAAATCGGACAAATAATTCAACCCCAGAAGAAATTTTATCAGCCTCCCCCATGAAAATCAGTGCCATGTATTCATATGAAGGGAAAGAACAAAAAAGACTTAATTTTGGAATTTTTTTAACTATTATTCAAGATGCTCGTGAATTAGTTTTACCTTTACAAACCTCCTCTGATCCTATTGTGAGTCAACAAAGAAATTACAATACGGCTAAAGCAAATTCTCCACAAATTTTTCTATTTTCTCATACATTTACCTGGCCAAATATTCACGAGGAATTTGCCAGCATGATGTCGAGGAGTGAGGGGAAGGATGATCTTTCCCTGAGATTTCTGATTACAGTTTATTATCCAACTGATCCTTTATTTTCTAATGGTGAAAATTGTCATGAGGGTTTACTCCATGAAGTTACAGCCAAAAAACTTTTGTCTACTGCAAGTCCACCTTTTTTAATCCATTCTCAGAGCATGCTTCATGATGACAGATACATTGATCTTTTTCTGAGAGTTGGCACAGAAGATTTTCCAGCTCATCGAATTATTTTAGCAAGTAATTTAAATGCTCATTTTTATATTCTCGTTTTTTTAAATCTTGAAGATTAATTAATATTTTTGTACAATAGCTTCAAGCCCAGTCTTCTCGGCACTAATTTACAATGAAACATTTGTGTATGGTCAAGAGAATAATGTGAATGGTTCCCTAGCCCCTACTGTCATTTACATTGATGATGACATTGAGAGTGAGACAATGGAAGAACTTCTTCGCTATGTTTACACCGGAAGGGTCAATAGGTTAAATGACTTGGCTGATCGGCTTATTGTGGCTGCTCATCGTTATGCGTAATTATTACAAAATAATTTTCAGATTATGGTTTTTTTACATGGGTCATATTTCACATTTCAATAAAAGCCAACTCTGCCTCTAGAGTTTTTGTAGAAAGAGAACCTTCATTAAAGTTATAATGTCTATAATTTTAAAGGAGCTCAAGATATTACACAAAATTAAGTGATAAATTTGGGCTTATGTTTTATAGGTTACCACAATTAAAGAAAATTTGTGAGATGATGATTTTGAGTCAAATCAAATCAGAGAATGCCATCGACTTGTACATTTTAGGCATGCAAGTCAACTCTGTCAAACTTACCAAGAAGGCCTTTGCTGTGATGAGAGCGTGAGTCAAATGTTTTTTATTTTATTTCTGACATGATACAGGGTGACCAGTGACATTAATTTTTTTCATATGCTTGTTATTTTGACATATGACAATCAACGGATTTTGTCGATTATAATAAAGAAAAAATCAGCAAAATTGGTTGAGAAATGAGCCTAAGAGTCCTTAGTAAGGACGACAGTACAAAGACAAAACTGTCCAGCTTCAAAATTTAAAATCTCCGAAACGGTTGTGAGTTGAGAGACTCCATTTTGAACGCAATTTCTATTTTCGTATGCTTCGTCAAGAAAAAAATATAAACTTAAAAAATATCAAAACTGACCTGACCCTTAAGCATGTGAACTGTTTTTTTGCGCCCATATGAAGAATATGGGGTAAAATGGGAATAAACTTGCTCTCAGAATTTTTGCATGTTTTTTCTCGTCATGGCAGACGCATAAATGACAAAAGTATCAAAATGAGCATGTAACACTGGTCGCCCTGTATATATAGACATGTGTACATAACAATGATCAAGAGTTTTGTGCTTTTTGTTCTCTTACACGACTTAACCCAAGGTCAACCAAATTACAATGGTTACAAATCACAAATTGTAGAGATGCGCAACATTTACTTCAAATTTTATACGCTAATAGGCTCGTTTAGTGTGTCCTATGCATCTTCTTTTTCCACTTGCACATTCTCCCATTTACATATTTAATTGTCTTGTACATAGTTTGTTAGAGTGTACAATGATCATTAGAGTGAAGGGGGGAATGATTGTCTCATCATTGTTAAATTAAATTAGAATGTGAACAATCAGCGTCAAAGTCACAATAAATTGTCTCTTTTTTTATTTAACATTTTTATTTCTGTACTTTTTCTTTTTTAGACACAAATCCAATATGACTTGGGAAGAATTCCGCAATCTCAGCATTTCCCACCCCAATCTAGTTTTCGACTTGTTTCTTGTGTCGTGAAATAAACTCCCTCTTACATACCACATGCATGTACCAAACCAAAATTTAAACTACATAAAAATTTACATCATTATTTGTTGTACAGTATCACAATAAATATTTTTTGTATCAAAATGAATTGCTTGAATGAAGTAACTTGAATTTGAAAATTAGGATGAATCCAAACGTTTGACAACAACAATTCTTTTAGGAGGACTCAAAATCATTAGGACATGTCAGTGTAGAGATAAAGGAGGGCCTTGGACAAAATTTGAGGAAATTGATTCTTGGAAATTTATGAGCCAATTTAAGAAACTTGTATAGAGACACAACTTGTAAGTTGTAAGCATGAAATTCCTAATTTTAAGTAATTTTCAATGTAATCATTTGGGCAGTCAATAGGAGCATGCTATGAGTCTTATAGCCATACAAACAAAATGACCTTAAAGTACCCTTTAAAAGTAAGGGTACTGTGAAACACAGTAGAGAAGAAAAAACTAACTCGCTTTAGTTAATTTTGGTCTTGAAAAGAAAACTATGAGTTTTCCCATAACAAAGACTAATGCCCGACCCCCGGCCCGTTCAAAGCGCGGGAATGAAATCCAAAATCGGAGACTTTTTTTCTGGAACAGACGAATGACGTGTAGAAATATTAAAATCTAAAAGAAAGTGACCATAAGTTCCAGTTCAAGGGCAATTATAGTTATTCATAATGATGATCGACGTGACAGTGAAGACTTTGGACTTGAGAAATCATTTATTCAGTGTCTCTGAAGAGGTAAAAAACATTTGAGGCATTCAACCTTTAAAATAATTTTAAAATGTAATTTTTTTTAAATTCACATTTGTTTTGTTTATTTTTTTTGTTATAGTTGACTGTCAAAGAGTTTAAAGAGGTGATATCTCCAACTGTTAGTATCCCTGTTGAAGATCAAAGGCTCATCTTTCGTGGTCGAATATTACATGACGACAAGAAGATTTTGGAATATAGTAAGAATACTGTTGATAATATAAATAATTTGTATGTTTTTGTGGTTTTTGAATGTGGATGAAAGCTTTAAAATATTGCAAATTATTATTTCAGATATAGGCAACAATACAGTGCATCTTGTTCAACGTCCTCATCATCATGGAGAAAGTACTCAAAATGATGAACCACCTCAACATTCTAGAGGTACTTTATATTTAATATTTTTTAAAGTTGTAATTTCTAGAGAAATTAAAGTTGTGCTAATTTATTTGAAATAATTGTTGTGTATAGGTGTTGGAGGTGGTGAGCAAACAACAGGAAGTAGAAATCCCATTAGTGGGATTCCTAGTAGGAATAGTGCTGCTGTTCGCCTTCAAATAGCTAATGACATGATAGGAAAAGCATCAAATTTACTTAAAAGACTTGAAGAAGATGATGAAATTGCTGCTACTCTTGCTGCTGCCAGTACTTTCTCGTCCTCTTCCTCTTCAAGTACTACAGAAGAAAATCAGGAAATGGACATTGTTGCTACGGATGATTCAAATTCTTTGGGTCGTGTCATGACCCAAGTTGCTAATGCAGCGTCTGCTACTGCTGTCTTTGTTTCGGTTCATACAATTCATTCTGGTGGTAGCGATGGGAGTGATGACGACACAACTGATGGACAGTATGGACAAAATTTTAGCACTACTGGTGGTGATGAGACTCCACCACCAAATCAGACCCTCCCTTTGCCACAAGAGTAATGACATATTGACATTTATAATTCAGATTTGGTTCTTTGAGTAATACTATATTGACATTGTGGTTAATTTTTCAGATCACCACGCCCACGTGAAATGGCAACAGCATTGCAAGACGTCATTGCATTTCACCAACGACTAACCCCATTTTTACAATTTGTTCAAAATATTCTTCGAGATAATTCACTATTGAATACCGATACGGTACGTCATTGTTGTTTATTACTTACAACTGTTTCTATTTTTGCAAAATGGTAACATTTTAAACTGTATTTTAATTTTTATATTTTTCATGTTGTCAAACAGGGTGAACTACAAAGCATGCAGTATGCCTACGACACGGTCACGTCAATTTTACATTATGTAGGACATTCTTATCATGCTTACAGGTTAGTTTTGTTTTTAAATGACATTTTTTTCAAATTTAAGTCTAACATTGAGACTACATTTTTAAAACTAATATGTAGCACATAACATCAATAATTCATTAGCTTCAAAGTTACATTAATCTTTGTTGTCTATGAAACTTTACAGTGACTTACTTTGTGATTTTTCCACTACACCGGAAGATCGCCGTTTAACTGCTCAAGTACTAGCTGACCAATCAATCCCTTTTACAGTTTTGCCCGTCTCATTTGGAACTGCTCCTCAACAACAAGAAACTCCGTCGACAGTTCCAACTCAAACATCGTCACAAAATGTACCTCTTTCACAGTCCCTTGCAGCAGGACTCAATTTTAATTCCCTTCAAGGTGGAATTAATATCAATACAGATCCTAGTGGTAAGCAACATATTTAATGAATTTTAATTCTACACTCTAATTGATTATTAACTTATTAATGTTTACCAAAATTTGCATCTTTTGAAGGTTCTGGGAATGCAACTACAATATCTGGAAATAATCCGTTCGCAAATTTACAACAAAGTATAAGGAATC
Organism: Arrhopalites spinosus; assembly: GCA_034700945.1. NCBI lineage: Eukaryota > Metazoa > Arthropoda > Collembola > Symphypleona > Arrhopalitidae > Arrhopalites > Arrhopalites spinosus. Next base: position 5,910 of record JAQIVZ010004420.1, read on the forward strand.
ACATGATGCGACCCTCATTCGACATGCTATTACCCTGTAGTTCACATCATATAAATCGAACAAGGAGACGACCAGCTAATTTACATCAACATGTCCAAGTTTCCCAAGAATCAACTATTGATGGAGCTATTAGTGGAGAAGAAACTCATGACTTTTTTGAGTCTTTTAGTGAATTAATTCGTAGTTCCACTTGGTTAGAGATGCTACAACCATATTTTAAGGATATTATTCAAAATTATTTGATGCGTGGAAGAGATTCAACGAATGAGGCACATATAAAAACATGTGCTCGTTCCTTGGCTAAAAAATTGATGCCTTTCTTTCAAAGTCTCAAAGTATGAACAAAGTACATTTATAAATTCGAATTTAGAATTTGTGAATGATAAATTTTTGGCTTGACTGTTTCATAAAAATAATTTCTGGTCTCTTATTTTATTTAGGACACGATTCCAGTAAAAAATGATTCAGTTGACTACCCAAATACTCTCATTGGTCTTGTTTCAAAGTTATATTTCAAGTTGATGCATAAAATTTTGAGTACAGGTAAATACATTGCCCATTGCTCATAGAGGGTTCAAATTTCTATCAAGGTTCTTTCAATTTGTGATGTAAATTTCAGGTCCTATTGATGGACTTCGTTCGTTTATATTGTCAACATGGGAAGAGTCAATGTGTCATTTATTTACAATCTTCCGACACTGTTTTCCAAATAATAACCGTGTGCCTGAAATTGTTGCCGCCCATCTTGTAGTAAGTAAAACAAATAATAGTTGTTGACCATAAATTGTATTTGTACAAGTTAAGAAATTTCTTTATCTTTTTTAAAGGAAAATTTTTTCACCGGGATGCCATTAGTCTTCCGTGAGAGGATTCGTAACAGTCTAGAAAAATATTTTACTGCTATCTATTTATCTGCTGAGAGGAAGAATATCGATGTCCAAACGGCTGGACTAATTTACAAACCAGATGAAGAGTCTATTGATGAAGAAATCTCTGCCTCCGTGGCACAAAATATGGCTAGACTTAGTACAACACAAGACCCAATGGGAGCAATTTCTTTACTTCTTTCTGGGAATCCCACGTCAACATCATCTTTGACAAAAGCACCTGCCCCATTCACAGGTGACACAATGGAGACGGACATTGACGATCTTATTGCGAGCCCTACACCGTTTCCAAGCTCTAGGGTTGAATCCTCATTAAATGATGTAGCCAAGAGTGAATCGCCATTCAGACATATTCCAGATGTGAGATTATACATTATTTTTGACTACCTTTAATTTAACGGCTTTAATTGTTTAATAGTTATACGCATACGCTAAAACTAATGTTGGTGAATTTTGAGTTGTTCAATTAAAACAGATTTATGAAATAAATGTCACTGATACTTGAATTTACAGGAATGGAGAGATACAGTTCGACATGATATTCAACGTCAAATGTGTATGCCGGATCCACTACCACCAAGTCGAGGATTCTTTGCCTTGTTTCCACGCAAGGAATAGAATTGAGGTAGGACCATTGTTTGAAATATTAAACTGTACAATATTCAAGTCTTCAAGAAAAAAAACCCTCCTTTATTCATGTGCCGTTACAAATCATCTTATGTTTCTTTTTTTTGTCTCCTTCATCTTCTGAATATTACTATGAATTAAGTTCTTTTATAGTGTAAATTTATACAAAGTTGAAAATACATCTTACATTGTGCAACAACAAAAAGAAAACATTCGTTGTGAAGAAATGTCTCTGTACAGTGTTTATAAAAGCTAAGCTAACAATTGGAAAAGTATTTCCCATTTCCAATGAAGAGAAAAAAAAATTGCACAATATTTACTGCTGGATCTACTGTGTAATATTTGATCATGTATTTTTTATGGCTGTTACAATTGAAAGAAAATTTGAAGAGGAAAAAAGAGGGCCTAATTAGTATTAATTAATTATGTGATCAAATTCCTCTTATGGTTGTGGCTTTGCATTACAGTAAAAAGAAACGAAACAAAATTTAAATTTAAATCTACAAATTAAACTTAAATCTAGTCTACATATAAAATAAATAATATAAAGTGAAACTTGTGATACGATGAATAAATTGTATTCCTTCTCATGGCCGTAAACTTTTTTTAAAAATTTGAATTAAATGATCCTTGTAAAATTTAATGGTTGTTATGATATTTACATGTATAAAAAAAGTTATAAGGGAACTTATTAAATTGGGAGTGTTTACTGTATGATACATAATTTTTGAAAATAAATATTTAGCATTTTGTTGTTTTACTACGACTTGTACTTGTGAGTCATTTCATATTTGATATTCTAATTTAGTAATTTAATTGTAAATATTACAAGTTTGAAAGATGGTAGAGCTCATTATAATTTATGCGTAAAACTTTTTTAGTGGTTGTTGTCACTCTTCTCAATCTCATAAAAATAGAAGGAGAGAGACAGCGGTTTATGTCACACTCTCAATTTTAAATTCAGTCACCCGCATCATGTCTACTCTCTTGAAGAGTATTACATCGTCCACTCTCTCATATAATAAAGTTACCTAAATATACTCTTTACATGACAGAGAGAATAATGGTCATGTTGATTAAAATAGAAAATGACAATGACGAATTCTGTCAACAAAAAAAATCATAATATTTACCGACTAATGGGGGAGGATTAATTTTTATCATCTTGATCTGTATTTTTTTCTTCACCTACATTTTACTTTTACTCTCTTTACAAAATTTTGATACAGTAGCCGTTACTTCATTCTCAATTTCTTTTGACACATAAAGTACAGAAAGACGGTGGAATCATCTCTCAGTCCCTTCTGTAAATCTACATGAAAATGAAAATGATGAAGAGAAGATAAAGCCAAAAAAATGGAACTCGTCAATGCACATGAGTGCCTGTTTAAATTAAAAATGATGCACATACACTTACATGTATAATTATTCTAGACCAGCATACCAGTACTCGAGTAGTACATTTTGTACACTTTTTTGGCGTAAAAATGTATAACTGGTCGAGTAGATTCAAAGCAAAGTCATAATTCCTTGAAGCATTATTCACAATAATAGAGGGATTTTTATGTGTGCATTATTATTAAATACACGTGTTTGAACAACTTTTACACTTTGTTACAAATGTAAAAGTAAAAAAAAATAATATGAGGAGGAGGATTATTCTAGAAATTTTTTTGCCACTTGATAGACCATTGAGACGAAGAGTGAACTTTTAACATTGAACTTGAGATTGAGAGAGAAAATAATGAGAGGATCTCCTCTATTGCATACATAAAGAGAGCGGTGGTCAAGGATTGTGCCTATAGATTATGGTTATGGGTAAAAATGATGGGCAATTAGGCTCCTCAAAAAGAAAACAAGAGTTTAAAGAATGAATTTCATAGAGCTCTGCAAACAAAATCTGATAAAAATTTACCTTGAACAATTCAGTCAACCCTCCGTCTCGCTATAGAATCATTCATTTTCATTTTCTATTTCATCAGGAGTTCAAGTACAATAGACTAGTCATATAAGTCTTACCTTCCTCACCTGAACATTTCTTTTATTTTAATGGAATCAAATGCCAATTAGTCAAATTTCAAATTATTATTTTCTCTTCTCCTCCCCTCCCCATTTTACAATTTGTTTACTATTCTTTTTTCATTCTTGTAAGAGTACAAAAATGATAAAAATTTAGTGCAATGAGGATTTTTTTTATTTGATTAATTATTCCCCTAGTCTTGATCTTGGTCTTATATTTTGAAATAAACTTGACCTCAAATTTTGGCAAGGTGATCCATTGGGACAGACAGGGAAAGTGTAAAGTTTAGTCTATCCTTTAAATTTATTATTTTTGTACAAGTCAGAGACTCAAATTCCTTGACCTCGATCGTTTAGTCTCATCTTTAACTTTAATTTGACTCGTTTTTTTTATTTGATGAAAGTCTAAGTCAAAATTTATCATGCTTTTCTTTTCATACCATTAAATTAAAATTTATCATGCTTTTCTTTTCATACCATTAAATTAAAATTTATTTTAGCCCAGTGGTGGTGAATGACAAAACGTTTATATTTTACCTCTAATTTACTTTTATCATAATAATTGTAAGATGCGTCCAATAACTAAAGAGACTAAATTCAACTGCGTGGTATTTCAAAACGGAACAACAGAATTTATTGAAA
>JAQIVZ010004421.1:0-10079 GCA_034700945.1 Arrhopalites spinosus
TGATATTTAATGGAAAATGGTGACATTTGAGGGGGGATCACGGAGGATCGTGGGGGATGGGTTTTAGTGACCCCCTAAATGGCGGGGGCCATAAATTGAGACAGAGACACATTTCATATTGCTCAAATAGTTTATTCGTTAAAGTTAAATTAATTAAAATCTTTCAAGATGGAAGACATTTCCCGCCTAAATTCAAATCTTTATCAGCTGCCCATAATTTAAATAAATTGACTATTTTTTTATTAATTTTCAAAAATTCAGCTCATATTTCTTCTGTTAAATATCAGCCACTACCCATGAACAATCCTGGTGAGCATTTTATGAACTGATTCCATTTGTAGTCCTCCCTTGGTTGCTGGATAAAATCAAATATTTTATTGTAAATGTGCACAACATACCCGCCATCTTACAGGATACTTACGATACTGGAGGAGTCCATAATTTCCAAAACTGTACCATAAATCAAATGAAAGTAATTTAATTTTTGTACAATTAACAAAATTAAATTAAATTGTCTTACAAATCCCAACAACCCATAGGATTGGTCAAGTCCGTTTGTGGAAATAAGACTAGAACAATAGAATTTTAATTAAGATCATAATTTGATAATTAAATTAATTGGTGGGATTACTGATGATGTTATTAGCCTCAGCTGCCTCAATGTATCCCGTCTTGGTCGCATAGTCATTGCCAGTCCAGTACCTGGTACATTACAAAAATTAATTTAAATATAATTGAAATTTAAATGTACGACTACACAGAGCACCTACTGGTTGGAAAGGCATCCATGGAAGGCGATATGAAGACGGCACTGATTATCTACATCCTTGCAACCAGAAGGGACATACAGGAAACCAGAATTGGCCATGCCATTAATAATTGGCAAAAATTCGCGTTGATTAAAGGAAACGAGCCTCTTCTCCAGATCGGTGGCATTACTGGGAGGATTGAGGGTCCCCTTGTACAATTTGTTCAACATTTCCCACGCACCCTTGTAGTGACAGTTGTTGATAAACTTGGGTGGATTCAAAATTCCACAGGGGGCGCCAATGTTATCTGTTGGCTACACATCCCATTAAATCTCAAATCTCTCTGGAAACTCTGCATCGTTCATTTACCTGCCCATGAGTCGCTTTGTAGGTAAATACCGTTGAGACGTGAGCTCCAAATCGCTCGTACAATTCCTGGATTTTACCACCACTAGCTAAATTTAATTAACATGTCAATTAAAATGAGCTTATAATTTAAATATGTTTCGAGATCTCACCATATTTGACCACCGGGTCCAATTTGCCCTGCCAAATGTAGACTTCAGAATCTTTGATATTTTCCAAGGGGTCAATGTCTCCCTTGATGGCCAACGTCGTAGCTTTTTCTACCAATCCATTAATATTGAGGAGAGATGGCGCCACTGTACAGGCAGTGGCGGCTGATAAGCTTTTGTAGGCGCAGAGGAATGGGACTAAACAGGTGAAATTTAAATTAATTCAATTGATATACATTTTATACTATAAAATGATAAATTATTTATGAGATTTTAATTGACCTCCAGCAAAAATTCCAGCCCCTTTGACCTCTGAACTGAACGCAAACTAAGGCAAGGCCAAAAAGTATTTTGAATATTGAGAATTAAAAATTGATTTTGGTTAAATTTACATGAAATTGTGTCGCCATTGCTCCTCCAGATGAAATGCCTAAAAATATTTAATAATTTAACTGGGAACTATAAATTAATTGTAGTTAATTAAGTTAACTAACCAGAGACGGTGATACTGCCTGGAGCAATGTTGAATTTGCCTATAAAGTCCCAAAATTAAATTTTGTATTCAATTTTTCATGTTTTTATATAAAATTCTGTACCCAAGTCAGTGGCTCCATCAATGGCCAAAATGGCAAGGGACAAAAAGAGAATGGAACTGAAAATCTTCATTTTATTTTAAAAATTAATTTTTGAATTTCGTGACTTGTAAAAAACCTCCGTTGATTTAAGGCTAAATTAAACTAAAGTGAAAATACTCAACTTTGATTGAAATTTATATAAAATTTGAATAGAATGATGGGCACTCGAGTTTGACAGGTTAATTGAAATCTTGTGAAAGATTATTTTTTGCCCTTGAATTTTGTGGTTTTGCATCCTAGTGACAAATTATGCAGACAATTTACCTGTAGGCCTAATGGAATATTCTCTCATCATGTGATCTTCAACTCAAGTGTCATGATCAATGAAATGGAATTGAACGTCATTTGTGGTAATGCTTCATTTTTAATTGACATTTAACCGCCAAAAACAAGCTTGACTCGCTACATTGTCAACAAGAGATCGCATCTTGTTTTGGAACCTAATCAAATATAATTACTAAACACGATTAAAATAAAATCTAATTAACATTGTGTTGATCTCATTTTAATTTTAATTGATGTCAATAAATAGAAATATCCCTTCCAACATTGCCATTCAACACCGTTGGGGTAAAAAAATGGTTCCGTGCATCATGTGAATTCCTGTAGAGGAGGGGCTTCTAATTAAATTGAGTTGCTTCATGGTACGTTTAGACCTGCATGGCATCCCCGAAATATTAAAAATGGCCATTTGTCCCAACATGCACCAGCTCATGTCTCATTTTTGTCACGCTTCTATTCAACCACAGTTTGTCAGCAAGAGACCTTGCAGCTCACAATCAGAGGCGTCTCATTTTGAAAATTGGAGCCCCTTTCTCCATCACATTACACAGGATGAAATTTCGGTTGAAGAGCCTTGAAATTGGGAACAACTCCGCCACTGCTCCCAATATTGGGACACGAACATATGTTCGTGTGGCACCATTTAAAATAAATTGTATGACATTTATGACGTGAATGAACACCAGACTATGACCATCTCCGTTTGTTCTCTCCAGCATTTGTCCATTTCAGAATTGTAGACGGAACCACAAAAATGGAATTTTGGAAACTGTTTTTGCTTTTGTTCCTCTTCGCGGCTGCTCAAGGGAATCCAAATCTGAGCCCAGGATTCTATTCACGTCTTGAGCTGGTGGGACTAATTAGAGATTTGTGGGAGAGTTGCATTCATTTCATTGATTTTACCAAGAATAAAATATTTGACTATGTTGGAATTCAAAGGCCGATTTTGATTGATCATGATTTTGGTGATCTACCAGACCACAAATACCTTCAAATTATTTACGGTTCCCTTTTGAAATTCATTAGGACGACGTATTTGGTGAATGAGACCAAGAATTTGCATTTTTTCTCCACCTTCATTCTCCTCCCCAACAACATGGATGATGCACAAAACAGTTCACACTGGAAGGCCGTCCTGGACCGGGCATTCAATTTCAAGGGATTCGCTCCCCAATCGTTTTTCGATCCTGGCCATTTTCAAAGTAATGACTATGCAAAGGGAACAAACCAACTCATCATAATTGTCCTTGGGCAAGGACGTCTCCATGGGATGATGCGGAATAATCTTGACCTGACCAATATGAATCTCGACACTTCCTCCTTGTTCTTCATGTTTTATGACCCACAAGAGATGGACCATCCTTTTGGACATTTGACCATAACCTCCGGACGATACGTTGAAAAAAAATTGAATGGCCACCTTGACCTGAATTTTATGGAGCAAGACTCCCATAAATTAAGTGATTGTCAACAAAAGATCTCACAAAATGGCGCGCAGAGATCTTGCTTTAGTCCCATGGTGAGGACGGCCCTCAGAGTGACTGGGAAGGGTCGGAATATTCATTGGCAAATGAATTGGCCATTCAAAAGTCACCTGAAAGAAAGTCCCTTTCATAGAAAGCAGGTCATGACCTTGAGTGACGTGGCGAATAGTTTTGTAATGAGCGCCTTAAATGAATCATCTTTACAACAAAGTTTTCAACATGATGGCGTCACCTCAGGCATTCGCTCCATTTCTTTTGCGAGCTCTGGTTCAACTCTAAATGTCCGTGACGTCAACATTGGATTTTACATAATGGAAAAGACCCTAGGATACAAATTCATGACAGCGCATGGCCTCAATCAGAAAATAAACAACATTGAAATTTATTCCCATCCATTTCTTGGCCAGTGTGGGCCCTTCTCTTCATTTCTGTGGGCACCACGTGCGCTCTCATTCTAGTCGTTTTTTGCATCATGGATTCGTATGGACCATCCCTTCCAAATTTCTTGTGGGAAAGCCATCAGTGGATCATACGAATTTTGATCATGCAATGTGACCGCCTGACCCCTATTCAAGAGGTCAAGTTTGTCGCTGTGTTGAGAATTTGCTCCATTATTTTGACATGTTGGCTCCTCATGGGAGTCTTTTGACTAATTATTACTGCGCGGTCATGACAACTAAGTATTCGGTCCCGTATCCGTATCAGACAAAATGGAGGACGATCAAAGAACTCAAAGAGAACAATTTCCAACTTTTTCTAGTTCAAACGAAAGTCCCATGCAATGTGTCAATGTTCGACAACTTCACAAGCATGTTTGGCTACCCATTTGTGTCACCAGAGGGAGTTTGTGCAACCAATTTTTCGCGGAATTATGTGATTAAGTTGAGTCTGCCGTTGATGCATTTCATTGATCAATGTCGATTCCAAAACTACGACCTCGTTCTGGCACAATCGAAATGCGCGGACAAAATTCCTTGTCAAAAGTACGTCCAATTGATAATTGCGCTTCAGAAAATGGAGATTGTTTGCGAGGCACAACTCAACTCTTTTTTGAAGAAACGACTCCATTTTTACAATGGATCAAAAATAGCCGTAGTGGCGCGCAAGGATGAGTTTGAATACTTTTGGAACATCTTCAAAAAGGCCATGCGGACTGAAAGTAGTCACTTGAAAATGTCGCACAATCGAGCCATTGAGGATGCGTCCGAGACTGAGAATGAGGGCTACGTTTTAAGACAACAAAGAGACAAATTCTGTTACGCAAATTTGTTGGAACGACAAATTGGGATCATGCTCCAATCTGGACTTTACTGGTTCTGGGCAAAATGGCATCAAATTAAATTTCCGCGGGATGTACAAAAACGGAATTATTCCAAAGATTTCATTGATGAAAATGCCCAAGAGTTTGCGCCATTGTCTTTAATTTATTCAGATGTTTATCTTAGTTTCAATGTTTTTGGTTGCCTCCTCGTTTTCTCACTTTTATGCTTGGGCACCGAAGTTGTCCACTACTTTTTGGAATGGTTGTGCTCATACTTGGTTCAAAAATTGTCGCATTTAAATCGATTCCCAAATTCCGACAATTCAGGTCCCGTAAATTGGTGGAATTTTTTTTCTGAGGAGACCAACTAGCAGGCTTTGGTAGAAATATTCTGCAGGCCCCAAAGTCAGCCATCATGAATTCAAGTCGGTTTTTTTCAAATTCTATGTGAGTAATAATAAGACTGAACTTTATTTGAGAGACCTGCAAATTTAATTTCAATCATTTGCGCACCTGTTTTATCCTTAGAACTCTGTTATAAGCCTATTATGTACACAATAAAAGACTTGCCTAGCTTAATGTAAATTGTAGTAAAACCTTTTGCATCCAACCATTTTTATTATTTCACCAGAGCGAGACTGTTAAAATAATGATTGAAAATACGCGCGCCTTCATTTTTCTGAATTTGTTTACGTCCATCACTCCCACGACAAAATATTTTGATGGCAACAATGGAACCATGACCTTGACAAGAGGGAGTGAAAAATGGCCGAATCAACATTTTATCTATTGTGTCATCTGTCACCTTGTTTAATAAAAAGGCGGGTGGCTCCAACCCAATTTTTTATCTCCTGTCATTCACCAAAATGATGCAAAATGCAAAACAGAAATAGGACCCACACCAACGCCACTCCATTGGGACTCTGTTCTAGTACAAATTTTAAATGAGCCGCTCAACTCCCAACAAATGGGCCAAGACCCAATCTCCGTATTATAATAAAATGTCTCAAAATTCGAACCTCTTTTCAATTTTTGGACGTATTGAAACTCCCCCGTTGGTCAAAATTTCAGGAAACGAAGTCGGAAAACTTTTTGAGCCGTTGATAAATCTCCTTAAAATCTGGGGCCATTGTCCAGTCTCATTCAATCAAAATGAACAGGCCCAAAATTTCAAAAAAAACTCCAAATTATCCTGGACCCAACCACCAGGGGGTCCTATAAGCGGGTCATACGGGGTCACAGTCAAATCCTGGTTTTTCTTTTGGACATTGGCCATGGCAGTTATGAGCATTGGGGCTAAGACAATGGGCATTACAGGGATGGGTGGCGCTTTGCAGAAACCTTGGTATAAATTCATGAAATATTTGAATTTTGAAATTTCATTTCCCGCTCGAATTGTTTTGCAGGAACGAAACCAGTGGGAAGTTGTTTCAAGAAATGGAGAGAGCAGTCACGGCGGACCAAATGTCGGTCGTCAAAACAATCATGTGGTGCATGAATTTACTTCTCAAGATCATGCCCTTTGGGTTCCTTTGTGACACCTTCTTTTCCTGGTTTCAATCCCCACCATTTGCTCAATATTTAAATAGTTGGCAATCCTACCAGCATCAATTTGCCACCATTTTCCCGCCCTCCATCCCGCCATTGGATGTTCCAAAACTGACCCGTTGTCGAAATTCTTTGTTATTTTTCAATGTTTTAGTGCCCACTGTATTCTTAGTAGTGACCTCTGTCGTGACTATGAGTAGTGGTGCCACTTCAAGTGCAATATGGCGTTTCATAGTCGTCGTGCCCATTTTGACCCAGTCGCTCGGAGGGTCTTTCCTGGAGGATGCCAAGGTCATATTCACCTACTGTGTTTTGTCCCATTCCTTCTCACAGATTCGCCTCGGCATAGTCGCTAGCCAAGGAGAGGTCCGTCCGCAAAACATTCGGGAATGGCGCAAATTGGTTTACTTTGTGAAGCACCAAGTGATGGGGGCCTCTAAATGGCAAAGTAGTCACCAATTGTTTTTAATAGGGATGACCCTCGTTCAGGTCACCGTCTTTTTGTTTGTTGTTTTTACGGGTTTGAGAATACTGACGACGTCTGGGAGCATTGGCTTCAGCGTGCAAGGACTGGCAATGTGTGTCCTCTTCATGGGTCGAATTCATATCAAAATTTTGGCAGCTGAGAAAATCCATGAAAATGTAATTTCTCATTTTTCCCAAAATATTATTCAAAAATTAACTGGACTTTTAATTTGACGGGGCTAACAAATAGGAAGCGTTGATTGGAGATGAATTGGAAGGAATGGGGATGGAGCATGAGATTGGGATTCAAATGGAGGTACGGTCCCACAATATGGAATTTTGCCATTGATGTAAAATTTAAATAATTTCATAGGTCAAGCTCCTCTATGACATGATCAAACAAAAACCCGCGCGCATTTGTTTTAGAAACTACATCGATTTTAATAAACAGCTCATTCTTGGGGTAAGTGCCTTGTTTTTTTAATTGCCAAAATTCAAAATTGTGCACCATCCAAGTGAACAATTAGGCCAAAATAATGACGAGTTTTATTAAATTGTCTTCACATGGTCAGGTCACCAAAATGAACACAATTTTGTCCGATTAAATTGTTGCCAAAAAAGAATAATTTTGTTGAAATTTTGATTTGGATGGGCAGATATGCAGCCAAGTGGTGACCTACCTGATCGTCATCACCCAATTTGCCCAGAGTCAGCATTAAAATCTTCAATGGCATCATTTTAATAATTTACCTTTACAAGTTTACTTTAGTTAATTATAAAAAATTAAGGCTCGTTCCCATAGAACGCGGCAAAGTCAAAAAACAAAAAATGAAAAGTTTTTTTGTGACTCTTTCAAAATTTTAAAAAGTCTTTGCCTCTCAGTCATTCACATAGGGAGAGGCTTTTCATTTTGCCGCTATTCCAGATCAGAGAGGCATTTTAAAAAACTGCTCAAAATTATTGCTTAGAGTATATACTCTGAGGATTATTATCGTCGACAATATGGAGGCCATTTTTGACAGTACATTTAATTATAATTAAATATAAATATACATGCGATTAGATTTAATATTTAATTGCTTTTTACTCTCAGCCATTCTCATTTAGTCAAAGTTTAGTAAAATTAAGTTAACTAATTAATTAAACTGATATGGTCCACTTATACCCACAACACAGGCCTCGTCTTCTTGACTTTATCGCCATATCTTCGGAGGCTCCGAATCGAAACCCATCATTAAAGTCTTGTAAATAATTTACAAGACATTATTCATTATCATCATAATTAAAATTAATTAATTGCATATACATATTTTAAATGGAACCCTACTTGGAACTCAATGGCAAATTAATTATGAATTAATTTGAAGCACTTTCTTGAACAAAATCAATTTACTAGACCGTATTTATGAGATCGTAAGCGAGAGGTTTTTTAATTTGACTCCTTGGCTATGGGAATGGTCGAGCGGCAATGACCTTTGTGTCAAAGAGTCAAAAGGAAGAGACTTTTTAAAATTTTGAAAGAGTCACAAAAAAACTTTTCATTTTTTGTTTTTTGACTTTGCCGCGTTCTATGGGAACGAGCCTTTAATTATGACTAGTTAAATTGGTAATTACATTCCACAATTTTGTGACAATAATTTTTAATATTAAAATCATGAAGTCAGCACGGCATTAAATAACGAACAGATTTTAATATCATTTTAATTTAAATAAATGCAAAATTAAATAAAAAAAATAAATCAGTTTCAGAATTTGACATTGCCAGGCATGATAAATCCAGGGCACAATTAAATTCAGGACCAGTCAACATAAATTGTCACCATGCCACCCAAATCAATTTGATGAAAATGATGACTTCAGTCCTCAAATTAATTAAGTGATTCGATATGAACAAATTTAATTATGCAATTAAGTTGTAAATTTTGTTTCACAATTTAATTTTCAAAAGGAAAGGACCAGGCTTGAGAGTATTTCTGAGTCCGACGTTCTGCACATGTCACATGTGTTCTCTGGACCCAGGTGAACATTTCGTCATGACGTTTACGACAAGACGTTAACTGATTATTGATTGATCAGTGATGAAGCTTTATGTGTCATTAGGTCCAATCCTTTGAAAGTGATTGAAACTGGTGACATGAATATTGATACTGAGTTTAAGCATCCACTAAATTGTGTATTATGGTATTGACTCTTTGTGTGTATAATTGTTCTTAAGTCCCATGTAAAAACGTAAGGTCCGGGTTCTGACTTGTGAGGTTACACGAGAAACAGGTTTCTTACATCAAAGGACTGCGTGGGCGTCCAAGGACTTTAATTATGTAAAGCAATCAAAATTTGTTTTTTTTGCTTCAAAAACATTCAAGGTTACAGGACGAGTTTTTTCAAGTCTCATCATTATTTATACATTCATTTTATTTTTAATTCCTTTACGTAGAACTAACAAGTTTTAAGTTTATAATAATTGTTACTTGACTCAATTGTTTCTTCCATAAAATTACAAAAAATATTTTTCACAATAATTAATAATTTAAATGATGAAACACTGTCTCGTCATATTTTTTGCGCAGCTTTAGTTTCAGGAGAACGAGGATGAAATGTTTCTAATAAAGTTTCTCACAGATCACGGCTTCTCTTGCAAGTCTCGTACACTTGTACCACATAAAATTAGGTTGTCCGATTTTCAGAAGAATACATAAAATATTCCAGTCAAATTCTATAAGCTCTTGACAAATGAGTTCATTTTCTCTTTGTCAGTTTTCTTTCCAAACAAAACGGAGGTCACCATGTTAGTAAATTAAACTTTACCATCAGTCCACATTTAATGCAATTCCTTTGGCCTACTTTACAATGACCTTTGACTTTTCACCAGTTCCACCTCGAATCCGACACATACATTCGAATTGAGTTTACAAGGTGGAGTCTGCTGGAGAGATGACTGTAACTCGACTCCCTTGACTCCCATATTGAGACGCTGGACGACCCCCCAGTTTCTTCTGGCAAGTGACCATTCGTGTAAAATGGTGTCGAAACTTGTGACTCATGACAAGATAGACAAAGAAGCTCGTAGTACTGCTCACATACTCGAAAATTGTAAAGACAAAATGGAGGGGAAAGTAGCATTCAATTACAAAATTGGAACC
>JAQIVZ010004422.1:0-10078 GCA_034700945.1 Arrhopalites spinosus
CCAAAAAATAGGGTTTCAAGTACACTTCGAATAAATTCCCTGTAAGTCCCTCAACTGTGTCATCAATGGGAAGAATAGACTCGTTTGCCGTACTGGACATCGGGGCATGATTGAATAGACACAACATCTCCAAGACGTACTCGAAGATTATTACGAACTACTCGATTCATAAGAATTTTATCTTCTCCACATTTGTCATCAGGTATGACGATACACAGTTTCTCGACGACGTTTCCCTTTTAGTAGGACAGTATCTCCTCTGAATATATCCAGGGCATCCATTTTGCTCTAAAATCAACACAAGTTTAACATTATTATCATTTACCCTTCCTTATTATTGACACGAAAATTTACACTACTTACTAATATCTTATGTCATTTGTCATAATAATATTTAAAATATCATGAATATTCATGTTTACATGAGCTAAAGACACGACCGAATTATCATCTGATGGGGATTCTCCCACAATAAGACGATTTGGCTTGTCCTTTTTCTTTAGAATCCTCACTGTAATTTTTCATTGTCAAAAAAAGGTTAAATTTATCTCCAGTGGAGATTCTCCACACAAAAACGTCAAACAATTTTCCCTTATAATATAAGTGACCTGACGTTTTTCTTTAAATGTTCAATGTTGAAAAATAAAATGGTTGAAATTGACTAGTTTTAAATTGGGATTTTCTTTTATGAATAAAATAAATAAAATAAAATAAAATCAAGTTCATTACTCTCATTATCATTCAATCTCTCAAGGGCCATTAAATAATTTTTCCACAGGCCGCATGATTCCCCGTGAAAATACGGGAGATTCTCCATGTGAAAAATGGATGAAAAAATCAATCACACCTATGACCAAGTCAGGGTGATGAGAAAGGCTGTCAAAATATCTCAATTAAGGTAATTTTTCTGTTTTCTTCGTCAACAGACTAAATATCACATATGTACCACATGAGTCATGTTACAATGTCACAGTACCATGTACATAAATGGCATGATGACAAAGCACAAAAATGGAAAACGAAAAAGTTTTGAGAAAAGTCAAAATTGGGATGAGAAATAAAAAATTTACCTTCGACCCTCTGCCATGATGTAGATGCTACAGTCGACCCTTGATTACTTATATTAGAATTTTGACGGAAGCAGGCTCGTTGAATAAATACAAAAATAAATTTTTTAAGGCATTTGAGTCTTATAAATAAGACTTATTTAATAAGTACAAAAAGTTAAACTGTATTTTACTGTGTATTAAGTGCACTTTATTAATTATTAGTAAGAAGCAAAACTATATGCGGATAGAAAGTTCCCATGAAAGAGGGATGAATTTAAAAGGGTCGTGGATATTTTTTTTAATTTTAGTTTTTAAAATTTGAAGTGTTTTATAATAAAATCAAGATTCTGGCTGGACAAAATTAGAATTGAAGGTGACGAGAGGAAGGAAAAGACTTGGGGTCATGCGACGAAACAACGAGTGGACTTTGGGGTCAAGGGTATTTACCATCATTATTTTTGTTGGTAAATATTACCCAAGTTTGAGGGGTTAAAAATTTCTTCAACTTCAATGGTGGTTGAAATGGTTGACCTCACATCACCGCCCGTTCGGTGGCTTGACAATGACGAGATTTTCGTTGACGACGAAGAATTTTATGGAGGAGGAGAAGACGAAAACTGGACCCAACCAATGTTGTTCTTTCAACGACTCAACTCTGATGAAATTATCTATCAGAGTAGTAAGAAAAAATGTAAATTCCTTGGAAAATATATCATGGGGGATTTATTGGTGAGTCCATTAGTTTATTATGAAAGCTACACTATTTTTTATACTTGTTTTGTGAGAGTAATAACGTTAAAAATATTAAAATGTCCATTCATTTAAATGTTATGAAAATACATACATACTCATATTACATAACTATTTATTTTTATAGTCTGTGAACGAATATACTCAAATTTTCATTTTTTAAATTCTATTTGTAGGGTGAAGGCAGTTATGGTAAAGTCAAAGAAGTTTTGGATTCTGAAACTTTAGTCCGACGGTACGAACAATAATTTCTCAAATCGTCATTTTTTAAGTATACTTACTTTAATATAGGTTTCGTTTGGATTATTTCTCATTTTAAAATTAAATATAATAATAAATAATACAATCTGTTTATATTTTCAGAGCTGTTAAAATTTTAAAGAAACGGAAACTACGAAGAATTCCGAATGGAGAGCAAAATGTTAAAAGAGAAATATGTCTACTGAAACGACTCTCTCATCCTAATGTGATTAAACTAATTGAAGTCCTTCACAACGTAAGTATTCATTAATTAATTATAAATGACGGGTAGAGGACGAATTTCTACGTAAATATAAATAATAGCAAACACATTCATTCTCATCTGGAGACTCTTCAACTTTTGTCATTTCAGGAAGAGAAACAAAAAATGTACCTCATTTTAGACTACTGCCTCGGTAGTCTTCAAACTCTTTTGGAAGTTTCTCCCTCAAAGAAATTCCCTATTTGGCAGGCTCATGGCTACACAATTCAATTATTTGAAGGTCTACAATATCTTCATAGTCAGGGAATCATCCACAAAGGTTAGAAACATATATAAAACATAGTTTATTCTTATTCTATAATTCACGACAGTTTAACCTGTGTTATGAAGAATTACAAATGATACTGAGCATTAATATGAAAATATATAAAATTTTAGATATTAAGCCAGGAAATTTACTAGTGACGCTTGATGAGAAACTTAAGATAACTGACTTTGGAGTAGCAGAGGCTCTTGACACATTTGCTCCAGATGATACATGTCATACTTCCCAAGGTTCACCAGTTTTCCAGCCACCTGAAGTAGCAAATGGTGACAACTTTTCCGGTTTTAAATTAGATGTTTGGTCAAGTGGAGTGACGCTGTAAGTTAGATTTTTGTGTACAATTTGACAACAGTATACCTAAATAAAGTTTTTGTTACCATTGTTTTGTATCAACAAAATGATGTACAAAATATTTGAATACCCAGTGATGAAAGTAAAATCATTCATGAAATGAATTGTGTACTCTTTAGATTTAATATAACGACTGGAAAATATCCATTTGACGGTGACACGGTTTTTCTACTATTTGAGAATATTTCAAAGGGAGACTTTAAGGTTCCGTAAGTGCAATTTATTTACAAAATACAATTTATTGTACAATTAATTTTATAATTTTTTGAATTACCAAAAACACATAAACAAACTGTAAACATGTACCTTTTTGTTTTTCCTCTATTTAGAGAAGATGTTGATCCTCTTTTGGCAAATCTCATTCGTGGTATGTTACAAAAGGATCCTGCTGATAGACTTTCCGTCCCTCAGATAAGAGAACACCCGTAAGTACTATATTACGTAATAATATAAAATTATAAATTATAATATTGTTAATAATGACTTATAAACAATGGTCTTGGGGTATCATCAATTTATTCCAATGTATTTTTTACATGAATTTAGGTGGTTGAAGAAGAGACACTGTATGAACGTTCGTGATAAAATAAGTGTACCCGCTGAAAGACGAAAAATCAGCGTCCTTCCCTACATTGAAGCGTGTGCGTGTATGGAAGATCTTAATCTTACTGACAATGGGAGCAATAATGCTACCACAGTTAATACCAATGCTAGTAGTACTCATGCTGCTGCCGTCAGGAAAAGGGATTTGGGATCAGAAATTTGCTGCCTTATCTCTTAAAAAAATATTCCCGACTTTTTAAACAATTGTCAAAATTATTTTGTCTCTGATCTCTAACTTAATACCGTTGTAATTCAAAATTTTTTGTCTAGGTTCAAAAAGACTAAAAATAACCCACAGAGTGACACTCAGGACTGTCAAAAACAAAATTTAAAAAACAAAATATAAAAAACATTTTTTTGACCCATGTCTTGTCATGCCTTTTTACAAAAAAATAGGGCTCAACGAGTAAAAAATTACTGCTAAAGTAATAAAATTTTGAAAGGGTTAAAATGCAAAAAGTTATAGGCCAAAAACGACATTTTGAGTCAAAATTTTAATGTTTGTAACTTTTCCCAATATAGTCGTATGATAACCTTTTTGACAAGGTTCTGAGGAGTACAAAATATATATTTGTGTCGACTATTTCAATGAGCAAAAATGAGACCAGACATCCTGGTGATCAGAAAAAAATAAACCATGAATAATCTATATTTATCTCATAGATTTAATGTATAATTTGTTTACCTGTCATTCATTGCAATAGGAAAAGGTTAGTAGACACTAGATAGTATTGTAGTTGTACACATACACAACTACAGTAGCAAAGTACAAGAAAATGCCAAATCGACTAGCAATTACATAAATATATATATATATTATACTGATATAATAAAACAGGATATGTTTTGAAAATGTAAATTGCATGCCACTACCACACACACTTGTAGTTACAAATTCCAAGTTATAGTTATTACAAATTGAACTTATATAATATTGTACATGTTATAAGTGGTTCAATTACTTTATTTACAAAAGTCATTTAGTTTTGCAACAAATTTCAAAAAAAATACTAGTTAATTGTAGCATTTCGCTGTAATTTATTTTGGGAAGAAAATGGAATTCTACCAAAAATAAAATTTGACTCTAACAAGAAAAACCTCCACTCCATCACATAATCCAACACTTACTGTTTGACGAGGTCAATTTTTAAACCACTAAAGGTTTAGAGTATTCATAAATATTGATACACAGTCTTATTATTTAATATTTATTTTGATAGGTCCATATGGGCTCTCCTGCTGCAATACAACTTTTCCTTGCTTCTGTAACTCTGGAGAAATGAATTTTTTAAAGAAAAAAATTAGCGTCAAACATAAACAAGGACATTATCGTATTCAACACATTTCATAGATAAAAAGTTGCATAAACGTTGTTTGAAATAGTTTAAGTACTTACTCAGGAGTCGTCGAAATTCTAGAGCTGCTTGAAGTTTTTTGGTTGTTGCTGGAGGAAACAGTTCATGAAAAAATTTGCCATCTCCATGAACTCTTGTTTCAACAAGGGCTGAACGATGACCTTCATCATAATTCCCCAATTTCTGTGGTGTTCTCTGCTCCTCACCTACAGTTACGTTCTCTTGCATGTTATCGAAAGACTCCATAGGAGGGAGTTCATCCTGAAGAGGCAATTGAATTGAAGTTTCGTCCTCACTGTCATGATATAAATTCAAGTCATGTTAGAGACACATTATTTTTGAAAACTACATGTATTTTTTATTTATAAGAATTTAGACGTACACTGCTGAGGCTGAGATACCGGGCTCGGTCCTCGGACTACGATGACTTGGTAGATTAGTCAAATCAGTGTCGTCTCTTCGTAGTGTATGTGACACATCTTCGTCAGCCAGAGCCGCTGATACGTCTCGTCGACGCTCTTCAGTTGATAGATTCAACTGTCCATCTTGAATATCAACCAACATTTCTGTTAAAGTATTTCCAATACCCCGACCTCGATGCATTTTAATTGCATCAATTGCACGAGCATTTGTTTGTAATGCAAAAGGGAATCTTATATTTGGTGGAAGAACAACAGCACGTCCAGATTGCTACAAAATGTTGACAACAATATGTACATACAATTATTCTTTTTCTATACTGATTAAATTTCTTTGTATTTTTCTATGGGAGAAGGAAGATGTTGCTCAAGAAATTGAAAACTAATAATTCTCACTTACAAGCAGTTGATTCGTTTCTTGATCACTAAGGTTATTA
Source organism: Arrhopalites spinosus (assembly GCA_034700945.1). NCBI lineage: Eukaryota > Metazoa > Arthropoda > Collembola > Symphypleona > Arrhopalitidae > Arrhopalites > Arrhopalites spinosus. The sequence continues at coordinate 5,753 of JAQIVZ010004422.1, forward strand.
TCTTTAACATTTTCTCTCATATCCTCACTGCTAAACTCTATCTCGTCATCAGCTTGAATCCAATAGGTCCTCCTTCGTTTTCTCCTCCTTGGTGTACCAATGTTGTCATCTGGGGGAGTACCGGGAGTGTCCTGTTGTATCATCCTTTCCTTAACAAGAAAAGAAACAAAATTTATTTGTAATTGTCATTCCTATTCTTTGTTGTCATTATTAACTAAATTCAATAATTAGTAATTATTAATTACTAATAAATACTAATAATCAACAGTTATGATCACAGAGTATAAACTAGTTTGTACAGGTACCAAACGGAAAGAATCAACTGGTAGTAGTGGCCCTGGTGTCACTTCGTCCCGACTGGTGCCAACAGTTAAATCTGTCATTTCAACATCTGTGATTTGGGGTCCACCATCGTGATGCCCATCAAGAGTTGGAGATTGATTTTCAGGTCGGATAGTATTGCCTTGTTCTTGATCATCAAAATCTCCAAATCTATAGTTGGGATCATCATTCATCTGTTTTAAAAATAAATCACAAGAAATTATTCACGATGCATAACCAGTAACTGACTACAACACAAAAAAACATAAGATAGTCAAGTATTAATGGAATCAATTGCATAAAGAATTTCTAAAACTTACGACCAAATCCTCTTGTGCACGAGGAAGTTCATTTTCAACCATTGTGATATCCCGAGAATCAGCTCTATTTAAACTCTCCTGCAGTAATCTTAAAATTCCACCATCACTATATTGATCATCATTATTATAATTCTTTCTGTCACTTTTTCTTTTTTTGGACGCCGCTCTTCGTTGTTCGACCTTCTGTCGTCGTATTATTTCCACTACATCCATTGTGCTGTTCGAGACTTCCGGAGGAGCCATTGTAGGTGAAGCGTTCTCTTCCATAGGCAACCGATTTTGAGGTTGCTCTTCTACAGAAATACCCATATCATAAATACATTGTTTCAACAGTATATAAAATATGCATTGAGATATACAAAAAAGATCAACTTTGTAACAATCACAAAATTATATTCACCATCATCGAAGAATCCAGGTTCATTAATGTACATCTCTCCGAATCCCTCCTGTTGTGACATGTTAAGACTGATCTCGAGTCGATTCCCCATCGATCTATTTTGTATTAAAAAGTTTACAAGATCATGATACAACATATAAACTGAGGTACAACGTACAAAATAGAACATATACATGATGTAGAATAACAAATTTCAAAGTAGTTAATCTTACATGGGCAGATCAATTGCTTGATTATTAATAACCTGAGTCATTTTCCATCGACACAAATCATACAGTGCCTCAACTTCCTCTGTTATCAAAAGAAACCAAAATATACAAACTTTCAAATAAATGAACTCGACTAATTCTTTGAATCCTATTTTAGTGGTCTTAGAGAATATAGAAAATGTATTATGTACTAATAAAAATAAAGGTCATACTTACTTTTAAATGCTACAATTTGGAATTTATGCATAGTGTTGACTCCCAGAATGAGAATCGAGATTGTTTTAATATCCAACACCTTTTCTTGAGTGTAACCCTGCACATTGCTTCCAATGGACCTTGAAATGTTCAACACTTCAGAAATCCTGTCACTACAACCCCGAAATCATTTTAATTAGACTTGTATGTTATACACAGGTAAAAATAGAGATGAATTAGTTATTACCAAAGATCAGCAACGCTGGCTCGTAAGACTGATATCATAAGCTTAGATCTCCTCTTTGTATTCTTGAGTCCTCCATTTCCGACTAACCAAACAAGGGACAATGCCCCATTTCGGTACAAAATATCCTGATGCTGAAACATTTTGTACTCCTTCCTTACTAAATCTTAAAAGGCTGCAACGCTCAATCTAAAAAATCAGCAAATGAATACAAAACTTAATAAATAATTCACTCTCCTTGTAGTACATATTCAACTACAAAATCTCAACGGACATTGAGCACACAAAAGTGTTCTACTTGTAGAGTATTCTAATGAAAAACAATAATCTTTATTGAATAAAGAAGAGGAAATTGAATACTCTTATTTATGTCAATTAGACAAATGTGTTCCAGGCTGGAATTTCCAGCAACAATAAGAGTGACAGGAAATGAATCAAAAAAGAAGAAAATATAAAAACTTACCCGTTGGACAAGACAATTTGATAACTCCACTTGGACAAGGACGCCCGAAGAATGAAAATTTTCCATCGTTTCTTGAGGTCCATCCTTCCTTAGGAGAGAGTGACCTTTCAGCCCCACTGATTAAATGTCAAGGGCAAACGGAGTGGGAAGCTCAAATTCAAATCCAACTCGTGCCAAAGTTTTTCTTCCGTCTCTTTGATCAAATCAATAGTAATTAAATGCTTTGTTAATTTCCAAATTAATCCAGTTACATATTTTTTAATACTGTAGATTAAGTTTGAATTACTTAGTGCAAAGAGGAAATGAAGACAGCCACTAGAAAACATGAAGACAACTTTAATATCATACTATTTATCAAAGAAACAACATGGACATCTATAAAGCTGAGCAGCCTGATGAGGTATTTAACTTTAACTGTTTACATTTTATTTAAAATATACTCATACGAAAGGTGATGGATGATGCATTAGTACAGAATACGTATTTATTTATTATTGTAGGAGATGGGCGCTTGCGTTTCATCATGTGGACTTCAAGAAAAATTGCAAATTGCACTTCTAAGCCCAAACCGACAGGGACAACTTTCAGTCTTGAGGTAGTAGTATATAGGGAAACGCTGTTCCCTCAATCTCCTCATTTTGCGTGTCTTGCCATTGTCGTCAATCAAATAATTTTTACACTACATTATTGTTTTCATACAGTTTCTTCTTGTACTATCATTGGAGTGGGCAACAACATTTGGAGCGTCTACATGGACATTAAGGTATTATATCCCTTAAATTCCACCCTCCTCTTCCTTAAACCTATATGGACTACTCACATTGTTTTTACCTAGAAAAAGTGTACATGGTTTTGTACGAGAAAGTTTTATTTTGGGTGTATATACCTAGTGTCAAATCTCTCCTAATCTGTGTCCGTGGTTCTTGTTTTATATTATAGATAGTCAACAAATTTCATCTTTTTATTCCTGGATATGTGGTGTAGACAAAAAAGTCTTTTGGCCGAATGTCTTCACTGACAATTGGTGATCTTTGTGACCCCTACCATCACTTTCATCCTTGTCAACAGGAGAAACCCAATAACCCAAGGAGTATCATTAAATCCTCTTTTGAGTAATCATCAGTACCATCATTATTTTTATTGATATACCAATCCCAAGACAAAAACGATGAAGACACCACTAGCAATTGTCGCAATCTATATTTTGGTGGCAGCTTATGGCCTTACCGTGACCATCCACGAATATATTCCAGGTATATTTTTACATCAACATGTGCAAGTGATATGAATCATATCATATGATCAATGTGAGTTGAAAGACAACAACAACAACGATCACAGTAGCACAATTGTATTTTGTTATAAAAAAAGGATGCGGTATACACTCAGAGTCGCATTCATCGATTTCCTCTTCTCTCTGTAGCCCTGTAGGAATCACAATGTGCTCTCCACAATTCGTACCGGAAAAATCGGGGAAAATAATTTTTCACATACATATGTCTCTGTGTATTAAACTGTGTCAACAGTCTCATTTCTTCTCAATTTTTATAGAGATTTGAAAACTTTTTCACCTTCTCATTTTCTTTATCAATTAGGGAAACAATTTTGAGCCCAACTTTAAAACATCACAACAATGCTATTATATGACTGGAAAGAGACCATGTTGGTTGAATGAAGCATAAGAATAGTTTTATCTCATGTTTTTTTGTGACTCCACAGTTAATTTGATATCTTTGTTTGTATGACCCAAATTTTTGTTTCAATCCTCGTTTGTCCACTTTTCTCAGGGGGAGAGTTGAAACAAGTGAAAAGCAAATGCAAACTTTTTTCCATCACATCATGTGTCTTATACTGTCTAAAAGTCTCTGTCTGTCTTCTTTACTTCCATTGATTATTCTACACGTGAATTATATTATATAGACACTGCAGTTCTTAAGTCTCTTACTAAGAGACTCTTAGTGTGTATGATATTCGATGAATCCCGAACGTCAAAATCCCGAAAATCAAAAGCCCGAAAATCATAATCCCAAACGTCAGAAGCCCGACTGTCAAAATCCCAACACGTCAAAATCCCGAACGATCAAAAGCCCAAGGGCGAAATGCCCGAGCATCAAAATCCCTAGAGATTAAAATCCCGACATATCAAAATCCCGAAACTGAAAAGCCCGAACAAT
>JAQIVZ010004423.1:0-10074 GCA_034700945.1 Arrhopalites spinosus
GGGGTAATAAAATTGACCAACATTGTATTTGGATATTTTTAGTGTAATAAAGTCAAGATGGACGAGACAACGACATGGGAGAGTATGGACATAGACTCTTATAATTTTGAGCCTCATCTCAATCTCAGGCCCAACGAAAACAGGACTAGAGACTATGAATTTTGCCAGAATATGGAGCATGTACTTGCCCAATATTATGCACCAATTCTTTATCCACTTATAAGATTATCTTCATTTACTGCTGTTCCCCTAAATATTTTGAATATAATTATTTTCACCAAAAAATCCATGAGGAAGAGTCCCACCAATCAAATCTTCACAGCCCTTGCCATTGCCGACTGCCTTTTCATCGCATGGAATTTTCAGTGGTTTACTCTGAAAAATTTCTATGGCTTTAAAGTTGATTTCAAAACAAAATTTCTATTTAAAACAATATTTGGGGCTAAACTTGGCATCCTTCATACCATTCTTTTTCTGGTGAGATTTTTTTTTGTAAATTAAAATACTAATTTCACAGACTTTAAATCCGCATGCGGCATGCGCTGATGAAAATTATTTAAGAATTTGGAGCCTTATTTAAGGTCATGGAATATCATCACGAGACTCAGACTCGGCATGTGGGAATGGAACTATCAGTGATTTTTATAAAATATTATACTTTTGTGTCTTTAATTTCATTTTGTAGCTTCTGCATACATGGGCCATTTATTTGACATTACTGGCCGCCATTTGGAGATTCATTGGAGTTCTGCACCCCATTAGAAGTCGAATTTGGCTCACTGGACGAAACGTGAAATGGGCCATCTCAGGAATTTTACTTATTGGCATCCTCTACGCCGTACCCATCTTTGTGGGAATTAAAATAATTACAAAAGATTCGAATATTACTGCCATGCTAAACGAAACAGAATTTGAATCGGAGGATTCTTATCGTTATGGGTCGGACCTTACGACATTTGGTTTTTTTCATTTGGCTCTTATTACAATCATATATGTGTAAGTTCCTACAACGGAAATGTTAAAATAATGGAAGGCTGAGCATTGAGTTTTCTTGGGTCCTCTATGTACAAAAAAAACGGGACTCTAGCGACTCTGAAGTTTGAGGGATGGAACATTTTATCATGTCATTTTGAACGAAGCGCCGAAAAACAAGTTGAAACTGTTGAGATATCCTTTTTTTAATCCTTTTTAATGGTCAATTTACAGTTCACGTAAAATTGTACGTTACGGAAATTTTACTGTAAAGTTACGTGAAACGTGAAAATTCAATTTACAGTAAAATTTCACGTAAATTTTTTTCAACAGTTTTGGCCATAACTTTTCACGGAGAAGTTACGTGAAAAAAAATTCACGTAAAAATTACGTGAACATTAACTCTAAAGTACATTTTTACGTGAAACTTTCTGTAACGTAAAATTTTACGTGAACTGTAAATTGACCATAAACCGGCAAATATTCAAAATCATATGATAAAATGTGAGTTTCATCCCCTAAACTTCAGAACTGCTACTGTCGCATTTTTTTACAGGCCGACGCCGTTTGAGAGCCATTTGACGGCCTTGAATTAATTAAACATTTTCGTGGTTCCTATAGGAACCACGAAATAGTATACTATTTCAAATAGTCTATTTGTGATATTCCACAGGATAAGGGAATAAGGGGGCTAAACTATTTCGTACACACTCAATGCGCAGCACATGCTATTCAAGTGCAGTTTTACCATTGAATGTCAAAAATACTTTAGCTTTTTTATGCCATGAACTCTCACATATGTGAATTTGTTGTAGTTTTAAATATCGTAAATGTACGTACATGGAGTTGTATAATTGCCACTTTACTTTGAATGTAGGTTTTTAATAAAAATGGTTCCTTGCATCATAATGATCGTCATCACAATTGGTCTAATTTGTGCTTTGTTAAAATCCAAACAAAATCGACAAAAATTGTCTGAACCCATGGGTGGGGGGCAGCGTGAGACGGTGCAGGAACAAGGGAATCGACTTAATCAAATTTTAATTGTCGTTCTCATCATTTTCCTCTTTACGGAACTACCAACTGGAATATTAGCAGCGTGTAATGTCTTTATTGGAGAAGCTTTTGCAAAGTGTCAAGACGCATTGGGTCCATATTTTATTGTTTGGGAACACATTAGTTGTGGAACTAGTTTTTGGGTCTATTTGTGCATGAGCAAGAATTTTCGAGACAATTTTTTCTTGTACACTTTCCTCACCAATCAAATTCAGAAATTGAGGAAATGTGGAGCTAAGAGACAGCAGCCATTATCTTCTACTCCATCTCAATTAATTAATGGGAGCGATACTATCATGACCAGCACCAGTGTGACAAATGTTTAATTTTAATTACGGACCAGTTTTGTGTTCACTTGGTTTGAACCAAAACCAAATATTTTGGCGGGAATATTGATTTTAAAGTGGATTTATATGAGATATATCTATTCTATAAAAATTAAAATAAATGGACTTTTTAAATATTATTACGCAATTATTATTCCACTCGTATTATTATCTTTATGGACTTTTGTCCTCATAAATATTTTGAATATACTTATTTTCACCAAAAAATTCATGAGGAAGAGTCATACCAATCTTTTTACAAATCTTGCCATTGCCGACTTGTTTTTCATCTCATGCAAACCTTTATTGGTTTACTCTGAAAGATTTGAGGAAATCTATATTATTCAGGGAAAATAATATGAAATCCAGGAAAAAAACATAAACAGTTTAGGAAGATTGTTTTTCTGGAAAATAATTATTTAATTCCGGATAAACTATAGACAATTCAGAAAAATGATTTTTTTCTTCAAAATATCATGTTTATTGTTGCCCCATTATCCTTTTCAAACTGGCTAGGCATTGTGACCAATCCAGATATTTGAAAGGTTAATAATTAATAAATTTATGTAATTAATTATTGATCAGTTAAAACAACTTTTGGAATTTTTAACTTATGCATAAGCTGTACAGTGTAGCATTTTTCGTGGCTCCCAGAATCATTTCATGTTTAATCAGTTGCACGTACTAATTAAATTCATATTCATACCAAACTTGCATAAAATCTTTAGGCATGAGTTTGAAGAACAAAATTCGATTTTAAATAAATTTAACGCAATTTAAATTATCATGAAAAAAAATAGACATTTCATGGGAAAAAAAGATATTCTATAGGCATAAAAACACAGCCTATTTTACCGAATTAGACTACAAGGACAAGCGAAAAAAAATAAAAATGGATGTTCACATTGACAGACTGAAGAAATGCACTGAGCCAGTAGAGGCAGAGTACACACACATTGAGCCAGAGCCACAGATAAGAACTCTACACTCTCAGCACAGAATGTAAAACTGAACTAACATTAAACTGTATTTGTTAAAGTTACGTTGGATCATTTCAGTATGATCGTAAACAGCCATTAAATGTACATGGCGTCTAAATGTTGAAAAGCCAACGTTAGTTTGACATTGGAATCACGTTGAATTAACAACCGTAAGTTTTTTAACGTTGGAAAATGTTGAAATGAAATTTAACAGTGACCTATTGTTGAATTGAAAATATCTCAACGTTGAATATTTCCCATATTTAACATCATGTTCGATATTTACGAAGTTTTAAAACTTTTGGCTTGATCCATGGTGGCTCAAGTTTTATAATCTTTTCATTTAATCTTAGATTATAAAAGTTTAATCGCCAAGGATCGGGCCAAATATATTAAAACTTTAAAGATTTAAAAGTTTAACATGTTAAAGAAAGTTGGGTTGACGGCTAATATTTCGAATCGTTTAGCATCTCTAAAATTACAACGAGTGCCTACCTAATTTGAACCTTTTTTTACTAAGATTCTCTAACTGTGTCAATCAAAATATATTTAAAATGAACATCTTAATCAAGATTCTATTTCTGACATTCTTTGGGAATATTCAAGCCCTTGTAAGAGTGAATGAGTCACTCTACACAAAACTCCAATTATCACCACTACTCCGAGAACTCTCCGATAGTTTTGTGTATTTTGTGGGATACACAGACAATAAAATATTTGACTACAATGGTCTCCATAATCCCAGTACCATAAATCTCAATTATACAGCATGGACTAACTCTGACCGCAATGTTCTGAACACAAAATTATGGGACATGGAGGTGGAAATAGTGAGCAAGACAAAGCACTCCATTTTCAAACCAGTTTCATTTTCCTTCCCAAAATTCCACCACACATCGGAATTGGAACAGACAAGTCTCTCATCTGCCATGCACCTACCAAAGTGAATGCAATTAATGACCGTTTTAGGTTGCCAGACTATCGGGATTCTGGTGAGGTAGGAGAAGAGGGCTATAAGACTCCGGCCAGACGCATTATGACAATTTTTCTCGAGCTGGACAAAGTATACAAAACAATAGGAAGGAAAAATATTCCTATAATTATGGAGTGCAATTTAGTCAATTCATTCTTCATGTTTAGGGTCGTTCAAAATGTGCTTTTTTTAAAGAAAAATATGCTCCACAAAAATAAAATTATGCTTTTTCGTGCTTTTTCTGAATAAAGTTATGATTTATTTATGTGCATTAAATTGAAAACAATTTAATGAAATATCTATAGTTAAATATACGATTTTTACTATATATGTACATACAAAATAAAATAATTCCCGTTTTTAATGTAACAATTTTAAATAAACAAAGTATAAACAATCCCGGACTCATTCGTCGTCATCGTCCTCAGGAGGAATGAAAGTATTAAGCGCTACTTTCAAATGAGCTTCAAGATTTGTTTCAGTAAAATTAGTTCGTTGAGGGGCAAGAATTTTTTCAAACAGGAAAAACTCCTCTCGACATCTGCACTACTAGGAGGCACACTGAGGGCATTAAGAGCGAGGTTGGACAAGATGGGCATTTCCCGGGAGTATTTCCTCCAAAAATTCCAAACATTAGTAGTGCGGGTAATTTCTACAGCACTTAATTGTTGAAAACTGATGAGTTCACTGAAGGGAACGTCTGTTTTGGAAAATTTTTGCAGCTATTCCAGCAATCCTAATATTGTCCGGGCATTTTCTGGGATCCAAAATTTGAACGTCTGTCCAAAATTGAAGTGCTGGATGCTTGGAATTCATATACAGCTCAACTTTTCCGGAAGGAATTCCGAGATGTTTGAGGTACAGACGAAGAACTTCTAATAAGGACCAAACCTGAGAAGCGAGTACACTGACTCCCTCTAATTCTTTTATAGTTGTGGACAACCCGGGATAAACCTTGCTAATGCGTTCAAGTTGCTCTGGCAATTGGGACAGCAACAAACACTTTTTGAGTTTTGTCATGACTGGAGAAGAATCTTTAAATTCAGTGACCCAGTCTTGTATAGTTTTAAAGTGAGACCAATGAAAACTTGCCGTTTGAAGCCAACTAGTCCATCGAGTTAAAACTGGAACGGGTGGTAAAATGGGATTTTCTCCATTTTTTTCCATCCGGTCTAAAAGTGCGGCTTTTCTCGCAGGAGTTTTGATTAAGGCTCTCTTTACAGTTCCAACAAGTTCATCCGCTTCAGGCATCTCATTGCAAATTTTATCCGAGGCTAGATGAAGTACATGAGCCCAGCATGTTGTGTGGGTGAGACGAGGACATACGGCTTTGATTTTTTCCCGAGCTTTGGTCATGTATGGAGCGTTGTCGGAGCAAAATACCACAACCGAATTCAAGTCAACCTCGATTGAAATTATGGCCTTCGTAATGAAATGAACAATTGTCTCTGTATTTACTTTGTCCAAAATTGTGGTCATGACTAGTCTTGACTTTTGTAAAGACCCCAACGGCTTGACCAGCACATTTAAAACTTTTCGAGCCTTCACATCAGTTGATTCGTCCGCTGTCACACATATATTCTTGTCTTCACACATATTTTTAGTTTTATCCTTGTCCACATTGGCCAAACCATCAACTTTTCTTCTCAATGTAGACACTGATGGGAAATGTTGACCATTTTTGGCGTACTTCGTCATCCAACTTCTTACAAGGTCATTGTCAAAAATATTTAATGGGATCCCAGCTTGAATAAAAGCAGCCACTAATAATGTCCATTGAATGTTCAAAGCATTTTCATTGGGAAAATATGCGGCCGAAATGACGGGGTTGTCAGTGGATGCGTCTACATGAAATCAGTTCATGAATATTATTATTTAGTAAAATCATCATTATTTACAATTCAGATAGCGTGTATGGCCTCATTTGATACTTACTCTTAAGTTTGATATGTTTTGCTCCTTTACAGTGGGACTCGACTAGACTTTTTTTGATAATCAATAGTAGTATCACAAAAACTGCATTTTAAATTACCATTGAGACTTGTCAATCCTTCATTTGAAAATTCTCGAACACGTAGAGCTGCCGACAATTTCACCTTTGGCATTGTACAATTTAATTTAATTTAAATTAAAATGACAGACACACTGAACTTAAAATGTAGACAGAGAAATGCACACGTTCTTTGCAAACACACAACGAAAATTATTTAACTTGTCACACCAAAATCAAGTTAACCAAGTCAAAAATATTAGAACTCAGTGGGTGTCATTCTTTAAATAGCCCTTAAAGGGAATAGTAATCCTTTTGGGTCGGGCGTTGAGTCACAAACCATGACTCACACCATGTATTTTAACGTTATGCTTTTTTTAAAATAAATTATGCTTTTAAAAAAATTATGCTTTTAAAAATAAATTATGCTTTTAAAAAAATTTATGTGTTTTGTGCTTTTTATGCGTTTTATTTTTCCACTTTTTGCATGTACTAGTCACCCGAATTATATTTTACCCAGACATTCATATATTACCATGTATATTCACATTTTATGCCTTTTGTGTGTTTGAACGACCTTACTCATGTTCTACTCGTACCATGCGAACAAAAACGAAGATTCTCATAGTCATTCCTTGTCCATCACTTTGACTCTGACTCTGACCTCTGGTTGGTACATTGCAGAACAAGTTAGAATTGAATGGGTGCATGGATATAAGCAGCAATATGACAAATATTTTGACTGTCATCTCAAAATCAACGAGCTTTCTTGCTACGCTCGAATGATTGAAGGGGCCATTCGGGCGACGGATAATGGTCGAAATGTCTATTGGACAATATTTCAGCTTTTTTCACATGATGAGGAATATTTAAATTTGAAAATTAATATTGCTCACAACAGTCCCTTTCATCGTAAAAATGCCATCCCCATAAAACTGGCAAGAGCCCTGTTTATCATATCCGTCTCCAATTATACATTTTTCATGGGTCTAGTCAATACCCCAAATGATGAAGTATGGTTTGGTCGCATTGACGACAATAGGACAAAAATGAGTGGCGCCACCTACGATTTCCATCAGACGGGATATTCTCAAGACTTTACGTTCGTAACTGGACATGGAGTGGGTGGGAGGGGGAACAATTTTCAAGTTTATTTACGTCCCTTCGAGTGGAGGATTGGATTCATTCTGGTCATTCCCTTGGGCATTTCATGTGGAGTTCTTGTTCTCGTCTTTTTAGTCCTGGACTCGATTCCATCGTATCTCACATTTATTGTTGAGTCTGTTCAATGGATACTGAGAATCGTGATTGCGCAGTCTCACCAAATGACGTCATTTAAACGGGTTGAGGCTCGAGAAGTTGTTGGAATCTGTTCCCTCATTTTGACAGTGTGGCTCCTGGCCTCAATCGTCCTGACGAATATTTATTGTGCCATCATGTCGAATGAGTACATTGTCGTATCCCTTTTCCACCAATTGGAAAATGATTAGGAAATTACTGGAAAATAATTTCACTTTATATATGGTCGAAATTGGGACACCTTGTGATCAAGACATGTTCAATAGGACAACTGATCGTTCAAAAAGCTTTGGACACCTGGAAATCAACAACAATGCCACTGCTAATACAGTCTTAACACGCTACAAAGCAGCAGATATTGAGGACGCATTTCAGGAATGTTTTTCTTTATGTCTGTTGTTCGCAAATCGTAGTATGTCGTTTGACGAATCGGGATGCTCCCATGTTGAATGTTGTCAAAGGTACAACCGTGACGTTGTTGAAATGGAGAGGATGGTAATAATTTGTGAGAGTGAATTGCACAAATTTTTGAAACAAAGCATGGGTTCATCACAACATTTTCATCTCATGGATAAGTCGGCAGTCGTGACAAGGGCGGATGAATTTGATGAGCCAGCTTTTAATGGACATTGCCGATATTTCTGAAAACATGGCCACCTGGATTTTTCCGCCTACTCCCGGTTTAACTCCGCCCAATTTGATCTTTTGATCGGACTTACTCGTCCCCAGTTTCAAATATTATTTGGAAAAATCTTTTTTGGTCTAAGAAATGTTTTTTGAAATGTTTGTTGTTTAAAAATTGCCTAATTGGCCTTGTCCGAATATGTTCAATTCCCAATTGAAACTTTTCTGAAAACAATTTTCACCATTTTGGGTAGAGAGCTATTAATGGACTTGGTGCTAATTTTGATCATGTGATTTTGACCAACAAATTGTTGGCCGTGTTTCTTGTAGGCAACAAATGTAAAATGGACTGCCATCAGTCGTGCTACAATAAAGGTAAAGTTTCTAGACTCAGCGCAATTGATTTATGAAATTGGCGCGCGCATGTATGAATGAATTGTACTGAACTATTTGAATTTACAGGACTCACAATGAAGAGCAAGGGACCATGCAAGCCAGGGAAATAGACTTAGAAAGGAGTATTTGCAGACCAACTTTTAGTCCCAATTTACTAAATCCTGCCCCTCGTCTTTTGTCCATTCTCTTGTTCATCTTGATGTAAAATTAGAATTAACTTGAATAATATGTGCATAATTAAAAATAAATATTTGACAATCACAATTAGCCGCTAGTAATTTCGGCATGGATGTGTAGATTAACTCATTTTCTTGTCAAGTAAATCATGTGTGCCATTTTATTGTTAAAGCAAACCCCATTAAAATTTGAAAAGAGAGAGGGCGTGAGTGGTTTCATTTTATTTCTGACCCTCGCCATGGCGTCACTGCCGTTCTTGATAGACTACTAATTGTGCTGCGGATGAAAGTTAAACTAAATTATTAAGCTTCTGAAACTTGGTAGGGTGTTGCTCCATGACCTGTTGATCAAAGTTAATATTACGATCATAGAAAAATTCTCATTTTTGTGACCTCCAGAGGTCAAATTGAGTTGTTTTATGTCACGGGCTGCCCTGACCTCATGGTTGGGATTAAAATTCTGAAAAAAATCAAGTGTATGTCCAATCATGTGCTCTACAAGAGGGTCTTTTCAATTTTTCAAAAGTTTGGATTCCGTGACCTTGACACGAGGTCAAAGACAAAAAGACCTTGGCAAAGGTCAAAAAAATAATTTTTGAGAAAGTGAAAAGGCAGTTTTATAGGGCATATGATTGGGCATACACTTGATTTTTTTCAGAATTTTAATCCCAACCATGAGGTCAGGACAGCCCGTGACATAAAACAACTCAATTTGACCTCTGGAGGTCACAAAAATGAGAATTTTTCTATGATTGTAATATTAACTTTGATCAAAAGGTCATGGAGCAACACTCTACCAAGTTTCAGAATTTTTGGACCAAAAGTTAATTTTTGAGCCATAACTTGAAAAGACTCCATATTGAAACACACGCTTTTGCCATGTAGAATTGCAAGCTTTGGATGGCTGTCCTGGGTCAAGGGTCAACATGTGACACCTATAATTTAGGATCTCTGGCTACTTCTTGGAGGGGGATAATGTGGCTATAATGGATTTTTGATTCCTTCTATACATGTCCTGGATGTCCATTGTCAGCGCAATTGATTTACGAAATTGGTGCGCGCATGTATGAATGAGTTGTACTGAAATATTTGAATTTACAGATCTCACAATGTAGGGCAAGGGACCATGCAAGCCAGGGAAAAAGACTTAGAAAGGAGTCTAATTTCAATTTACTAAATCCTGCCCCCGTCTTGTTCATTCTCTTCCAGTGTTGTTTGTCCATTTCATCCATCCGGACAAAATGGATGGATGAAATGGACAAAATTGGACAAAATTGAGTCA
>JAQIVZ010004424.1:0-10067 GCA_034700945.1 Arrhopalites spinosus
TTTTTGTGCCAAGTTTCAGCTCGATCCGGAGTTGCAACTACTAAATGTTTGCTTGTGAGTTGGACACGACAAGTTTCGGTACGGAATAAACTCATGGGAGTTGTGGCCACAAGTTGTCCTATAATTTCATTGCCAACTCACTCCGACCTCTAAAAAGTGACAAGAATAACTTGGTTTCAAAAAAAATCATCACCCCTCTGGTTCTATTTGTAATTTTCCACACTAAAATTAACAAATCTCAACTGACTTAATTTTTTTTAAACTGGCTCAAACAAGTTTTATTCTATTTTCAGTTCCAAAAGCAAATGTCAATGCTTGCTTTTGACTCACAATCTTTCTTGACAATGACCTTCACATTCCTCTAGCCGGTTTTGATGACTCCTACAAAAAAACAACAATTTAATTACAAATTGAATTTTTTCTCAATCTTGGAGTTACATAAATCTCAACCACTTTGAGTTTCCACACACGAAAATTTAATCCTAGTTCGACTCAAGTGAGTCAATCTTAATTAGTGACAAACTTACAGAATTTGGTTCATACTAAAAAATTGTGGAATATTAAAAATTAGCGCTTAATTTTTTTGATAATTATTTTGAATTATTTTACTAATAATATTTTTAATAATTTTCAGTAAAAAAACATGGAGACTGTAATTCAACGAGAGGAGCCCATTCTCATTGAGGAAGGACACAAACCCGTTGTTGACCCCTCCTCTGTTCTCTCAACTCCCTTTGACCCTTCCCAAATAAAAAAAATTCCTCTTGACCTAACCACTGTGACCCTCAAACCCCGTTTGGCTTTTCTCCTCGAGAATGTATTGACCCCCCAAGAGTGTCAAAGTCTAATTGACATTGCAGAGAAAACTGGATTTACTCCTGCCCTCGTCAATATTGAGGGAAAAGAACAAGTCTTGGTTCCCAGCTACCGTGATGGGTCACGTGTTCTCATTGATGATCCCCAATTGGCCCAAATTCTCCTCTCTCGAATTTCTCACTTCATCCTCAACGAGTTCACACAAGAAAGGAGAGTGGGTGTGAGTGGGAGTGGGAGATTGAGATTCCTTCGATTCAGGGGATAAGTTTGTGCCTCACTATGACGCAAGTTATTCCTCAATGGATCAAGGTCTCTGTACCCTTATTACACTCCAAATTTATTTGAATCAAGGGTTCCAAGGTGGGGAGACTACTTTTGTTTATGATGAAGACAAAGAGAAGCTGGTGAATGGAAGGGATTTACCTGTAGTGCCCAAGGTGGGAATGATTCTCGTTTTTGAGCATGAGATTTGGCATGAAGGGTCACTTTTAAAGGATGGGGTCAAGTATACTCTGAGGACTGATGTAGTTTATAGTAAAAGGGAGGGGAATGAGGAAATTGTTCCCTTTGGATTTTCAAGGGATATTATTTCCAAGTAGAAGTGGAATTATTTTAAAAAATAGAAGTCATTATAATCAATAATTTTATTCATTAAATTAAAGGGCAGTTTAAAAATTCCTTTTGTTTCCAAAAAAAACAATAATACTACTTTTAATTTAAAGTTGTATTTTTTACTGTCACAGTTAATTCTAACGGTGACCAATATTGACCGTGAAAATGTTATTAAAATTTCCACTATCAAGTCAACTCCTAAACGCGCCTTGCAGTTAAAATTGACTGATATAGCAAAGATTTGAAAGTATAATATCAAAATAATTTTAATAAAATTGTCCATTTTTAACTACGTTGCATGACGATGACCATGACGGCAAAATAGAACTCTTGATGTTTATCATATTCCTAATCATTTAATTGTAATCCTCGTCTATCCAAAAGTCAAGTTGGTTCAAAGTTCTTTTTCAAAAATTATTCTCTCCACACTCCAGTTGCAATTTGTACCATATTTTTATTTGCGACCCTTTTGAAAATGAAACTTCCCACCATGTCAATTTTGGTCCTAACCAACCTGCTCTTTGGAAATGGTAAAAAACAAATTTTCTTCACAACAACTCACACACCCATAATAATTTTAGATTTAATCTGTCCTCCACCCGCCCTTCTCAATCCCTGTACATGTGAGGACTTGCAAGTAAAATGCATTGGAAATATAACGCAATACGAAATCACGCAAAATTTCAAAATAATTCGCTCCCACAATTCTCTCCTCCCAACCGATCCATTGAATCTAACATACGTCCTCATTACCACTACTCCCATCACCCATCTTGACCTCACCTTTCTCCTCAACATGACCGTAATTGACCTATGTTAAAATGCGGGAAAATTCATAGAAAAATGTACTCTCCGACCCAGTAAAGGGGTGGTACATTTTGCATGAATTCAAATGGTCAATTTTGTACCCAGAGAGTCAACAATGATGGAGGCTACATCAAATCCATCGGCTGAAATGACTGTCATGGTATGATTCTCAATCTCCATTTCAAGGGGACAACTAGTGATCCCATTCCCAATTATTCTGAGTCGATACGCGAAGCCTTGTTCAATCCGAATTTCATGGAGAGGAACCATGGGATTTTGGCCATTGTTCTGTCAACAGTTTAGTATTAGTTAATGACTGGATTCAAATGGACAAATTAACCCTTTGTGTTGGAAAGTATACTTTCCAACACAAAGGGACTAATTATAATTAGTCTTAAATGATTAATAACCCGGACGAAAAAATGCATATCAGGATCAATGGAGTCTTGCCGAAAATTTCGTCAGAAATTTTCTGCACAATACCGACTCAATCCTGGCGAGAAAGGGCAAAAATCCTGGCGAAAAATCCGCAGAAAATTTTCATCCGGGAATTCAAGATTAATCTTGAAATGATATACCTCGTTAAAAAATCTATGAGGAATTCCTCGTCCATTGACAAGAGCATCTGTGGGTCTAAATCCCGCACCATGATTTAAAACATCTTTGAGAACATCATCAATTTTCCGATTTTGCCAATTCATTACAATAATTTCATGTTCGGGGAGATCAAAATCATAGAGACGGGCATTCAACGGACCGTGTGGTTCTTCTTCAGGGGCTTTGCGAACAATGAGGGCTCCATACACGCCATCTGAACGTTGCACACCAGAGTGAGAGTGCCAGAAATGTGTTCTTCCAATGGGCACATTGAACTGGTATCTACAAACATAGGAGGTCATCAAATCAAAATTTCTAAATCTCCAAAAAATTTACTGAAAAGACTGCCGGGCCGGGATTCGGCACTGCGTTATGAAAGGAACCCCGTCCATCCATGGAGTCTTCCTCTGATGAATTCCATGCCAATGAATTGAAGTAGGTTTCTTCAATTTATTATGAACATCCACAATAACACTGTCCCCTTCACAGACCCTTATGGAGGGACCTGGGATAGCACGATTTACAGTCACAATAGATCTACGAACCTCATCAGCTGCTATACAGCCCAAACGGAAACAATCTAATTTGTCTTTGGGACAGTCTCCACAATATTTTGAAAACGTTTCTTCATACGTTAGAGTAAAACGGTAATGACACGTCATTCGAGTTGAAGGATCTTTGGAACAATTTCGAAGGCAGTAAGCTCCATCCACGAAATAAGGGGTGGGGTCATCATTTGAGGCTGCAACGTAATTGGTGTCTCCTAGAGTTAAACAAACATTTTTTTGTTTCATTGCTTTTTGGCAGGTGGTCAACCGGAGATTTTTCAAATTCTCTTTCTTTCAAAATTTCTTTGCAACCCGGACGAAAATTTTCTGCGAGCCCTTTTTTCCCACGATAGTGTGGGTATCAACAGCCTTGCACAATTGTTGAAGATCATTAGGCAACAAATCATATTCCCCGCTTCCCTACAAGTATTATCAGTAGAAATTTACATAATTTTTGAAAAAAGTGGTACATTCTTCTTCTTTTTTTAGTTTGAAAAAATGTGGCATTGAGTCACTTACCTCACGCAACCTTTCACATTTTGATGGTCGTGAAGGGTGCTGGTCGGTACTAGAAGGTGGAGGTGGTTTGGCACATTTTTGAGTGTGTGTACAACAAATGAACTGTGCCCCACTATTATCCCTACAGCAAAATGAGCATTCGGGACATGTATAAATTGGGATATCACAAATCTCTTCCCGTCCTACAGTTGGAATGGGCGGTGCAACGGCCTAGGAGAATGAAATTTAATGTGAAATTTTGCAACGTGTATTATTCAATTTCCTCACCTTATATTCTGCATCTTTGGCCTTTACACAATAGCCCACACCATTTGGTTGCACACCACATTTTTCTGTACACTTGCAGCATCTCCACTTCTTTTCATTCTTACAACATCTTCATTTAGCCGGACACCCAGTACCGTCTGGACATTTGTTTACTCGAGCACCGGCTCTTTCAATCTACATATGAATGTAAAATTTTAGATTATTTATATAAACAATTTACAAGAATAAACACACTTCGTTGTTTCTCGATTCCTCCTCCTCTGGAATATAAACAAGGATTAAATGAAGGATAATTCAAATTAATTTTAATTATTTACCCGGTTTTTCGTACCAGTTACGGCCCTAGAATAAAATTTATTAAGGAATACATTCGAAACAGTACTTTGTAGTCTCTGACAGAGACTCTCTGTAGTGTTACTTACGGAAACTAAAGTTACAGAGACCCATAGCAAGGTTATCAAGATCCAACTTGTTCTGAAAATCAAATATTTTGAAGAATTTGGAGAAAAATCATCAAGTTTAGTTTCTTACCTTCCGGCAAGCATGATGATTTTATGTGTCGAGTCGATTCAAAAATTTGAAAGACCCAGAATTGAAGGCACACAAAAATGGCGGTGTCTTCTACTTTTAATTGAGGGGTTAATGCCTTTTATATGATAAGCAATTACTTCTCGTGTGCTTCATAATCGTGTTATGTTTTGACTTGGCAATTGACTAGAAAGCTTTTTACGAGTTTTTACGAGATTTCTCCCAGTGGGAGAAACAGAATTTTCTTCCCGATGGCAGATTCAATGTGTATCCCGGTGCTCTAACATTAGAATGGCCACAAAGAGTGCATTGAGACCCCAAATTTTAAGCGGTAGAGCATGAGGCCTCAGAATCTTTTTAAGCCTCTGCAGGTCCGGCGCGGCGGCACGACGAGGGCCAGAAAAGAGCCGGACCGAGTTCCGAAAAAGGTCGTCGTTTTTTGTCGAAAAAGGCAAAATTCACAGCACCCCAATTTTCACCTTGTCGCACTGGTCCTTAGTCTCACCGGTAAAAGGGGCCCTTTACACCCAAAGGCGCCTCCAAATTTGCATGTTAATTATTAAATTTCCGGCGGCTTCCGCGCGGAGTTTCCCGCAGCTTAAAATGGAAAAACATCAAATAATCTCAGCCTCTATAGAAACAACTTGTAATTTTATTTCCATCTTACTCTAATTCTCTGTCTACAAACAAAAGTTTTTTAACGATATCCAATCAGTATACAAGCCACTCGAGAGGTGACAAAATCAAAAAAATTGAGACTTGAACGTCGCTCAAAATTATGAAAAATCCCCACATGTATCCCAACATTTGGAATGGCTTTAATAAACGCTTCAAATTCCCTCCTCTTCCATTCATTCCCCACTCGTTTTTGATTGGCAATGAGAATTTCATTTTTATACTCCGCCACGTGTTTTGGAATGGCAAAAGCCTTGTCATAAATAATGACGTAGAGAGCAATGAGAAGAATGGAGAGGAAATACAGGGTGGTTGTCACAATCATGGGAAGTGTCTTCATGAGAAGGGTGGCAAAACAAAAATTTGTTGTGGAGAGAACCATACACACTATTTTAATAGTGAAGGTAATTCTATGGAAAGCTTTATTGAAAATAATGGTCTTGACTTGAATTCTCTTGCAATTTCTACACAGCTCTGCTACAGTCTCCCAATGTTGTCCTTTCTTTTTCATGTTGCGCCAATTTTGATTCCTCCTACAAAATTTATATAAAACTCAAATTAAAATTCTGTACAATTTTCTATGCCCAATTCTGGACAGGCTTAGTTATTTTGTGTCAAAATTAAATTTTCAAATTAAAAATCTCAGTCTCTATTAGTCAACTTACGACCGCAATGAACAGGTGAGACTCGTCAATCCATCGTTGCACAGTTCGAGGAAATAGAGCTGGACAAAAGCGCAATAGTAGCCCACAGTAGCATTGAGGGTCAGGAAAATAAACTCGTAGAGACTGCATAGGGTCAAGGTCAAGTAATTTTTGTGGGTTGAAGGAATTATCGAGTAGAGAAACTGCATGGATGTGGGATCATACAAATAAACTCCAAACAAGAATAGAACGATGATACAAATGGAAGCTGGGAGTACAACTAAAAGCAATTCTTGTAGTGTCCACCATTTTGAATCTGTTCGAAATTCAATATTTCCCAAATAAAAATTACACAAAATTTGACAATAAAATGACACCGTTTCATGCAAATCAACAGAAATTTCGCCCTTTTCCCCCATGTGTGCAAATTGTGCAGAAACATTATGTGGAAAAAACTGCGACGATTTTATTCCTATATGCTCTCGAATTTTCGCCACAATACACTCAACATTGGCATCAAGTTTTTATTTTGTCCAGAAAATTTGGTAGACTTACCCGTATTCCCAAGTTGTTGTGCGGACGTCATCAAATCATTGAAAATAATACTGCCATCTATGGGTGCACTTATGAAGAGTTCATAAGCAAAAATTGTACCACAAGTGTAGCCCACAGACCAAACAAAATGAATGGGAATATGTCCCAGATTCAAATCATTTGTACAAAATATGGATTGAACCAAACGTACTGTAATAAATAAATTGTAGAGGGTCAAATTGGCAAATGTAAAATTCCACAAATATTTTTTCCATCTTGTCTCTTTCCCTTTTATTTTCCACGTAATATTGTCAAAATTTATGGGCATGAGATTGACCCCACACAAGAATTTCAACGCCCATTCGTTGAGTATCAAATGTTTTTTCTGCAACATTTTCTCAAATCTCCAAATTTCTTCCTACTGTACCAAAGTCACCAAAGAGTTTCATTTGATGAAGAACGAAGGCCAAGAAAAAACAAAAAATCAATAACACGACTGTCGTACGACCTCATCAAAAATGTGTCCTCTAATTTTCTACAATTTTCGATAAGAATGTTGGGCCTAATTTTATAGTTAATTGAGTAATTAAGAAAAATACAATACTTGAAGTGGACTAATTTATCAAATTATTTTTCTCAAATTATTTTTTTGCTAAATGAGATCCCCATTGACTCTTATCTCGTACACTAATAGTAGACAATTATAAGTGACTAATCTAAAGTGTATGCTTAATTATTTGATCATATCGTGTACACAATTTGCAATTGTAGTTCAAATGGACCTTTCAGTTTATATGCATAAAAAAACTACTACTACTATACTACTCAGAAATGTTAAGAGACTGTCATTAGCGCAAGCGTCATGAAGGGAGAATATCATTTCTTTTGAATTGTTTTTGTCACACTTGGACGCCACTTGGACGTCATTTGTCCATCCTGTGGCAGGATTCCTGCCCTCAGTCTGCGCATTCTGAGACTTGAGGTCAAATTCTAGAACAAATCCCAATCCCATTACTAGTTGCTACAGTGACTGGGATTAATCCCTTTCGCATTTCATATGGAAATGTGACTAAAATAGGATTGGGATGTGTTCTAGAATTCGACCCATGGTGTCCCTCAAACGTCAGCTTCAGATCCAAAACTGTTTGTGTAACGAGCTTAGTAGTACTCAGTGAGTACTCTCCATCAACAATAATGTCAGGTATAGGGTTTGGGCTATTCGACTGGGATTCATATACATTGTGAGCCACAATTTGTGGTCACCACTGAATATTTTTGGAGGTCGTGAGTCGTGACGTCAAGAGTCAATCAAATGTGGGATTATGGAAGTGCTTCCCCTTTGTTTTGAAACATTTTACACCATGGAGTGTCCAAGTGAGGGAATTGATTTTATTGTAGATTAAATATTGATATTAATTATAGCACGTAACTATTTAATTTTAACGCATACAGACTCATAAGGATTGCCTTGTGTTGACTGTGTGCTGAAAAAGACAATCAATTAAAAGATGTTCATGACACCCTGTACAATTAAGTGTATCATAAACTCCACACTATGTTTTACCCCCTTCAGCCACTTAATCAATTCCATCCAAAGGAGACTCAATTTTGTTTTCACGAAAGGAAAAACATTTCGGAAATGACTCAAGACATTAATTGGATAAATGACCACTTCAATGACGTTAACACAAAGAGAAATAATGAAAAATAAAGAGATAATGTAAAAGACTAGATAGATGTCCGACTCTGTCAAATTGAGAGCCTTAAATGAGGGCACTCTCTCATCCACAAAATCCTCAATTTTGTCCCCATGAAACAAAATTCGTTCCCATTTGACCCAAAAAGAATAAATCCCAGAGCTCAATAAAATCTTGAACCGATTCGGCACATAATCCTTGTTTTTACTCTCCAAACCGCGGGACATGGGGAAGGCGTAGCCCATACGTGAATTGAGAAATTGATCCGAGTGAGCTCGATTGTGCCAAAATTTTAATTTGTTATCTTTGTTCATGGCCAACTTGAATCTGTTCCAGAAATACTCAAAGTCTTCCACAATCGTGATGAACAAAGTTCCGGGTTGGGCCAATTCACGAGGAATTTGTTGATCCAATTGGGTGACACAAGTCAATCTGGTCTTACACAGAATGGTCATGTTGCCAGCGTACAATTTACAAGCTTTAATATATTGACATTTGGATTCCTTAAAAGGGATTTTAGTTTAGTCCCAAAGTTACCTCCGTAAAACCATTTGCACAAACGATTGCAAAAGTCCTTATTAACTAGAGAATAT
Source organism: Arrhopalites spinosus (assembly GCA_034700945.1). Taxonomy (NCBI): domain Eukaryota; kingdom Metazoa; phylum Arthropoda; class Collembola; order Symphypleona; family Arrhopalitidae; genus Arrhopalites; species Arrhopalites spinosus. Next base: position 8,838 of record JAQIVZ010004424.1, read on the forward strand.
TCCATGATTTTTTTTGTGAATGAAAATTGTGCCATGGCTGCCTCGGGTACGGTCCACTCAAAAAGATTCAATTGATGATTTTTAATGGAATAAAGTTGGTCTCGGTAGTTGTTTTGCGGCTCAGCCAAATAAATCTCAAAGTGTCCGCTTTCCAAATGAAATTGATCAAGAGTCTCCCATTTAGTGAAGTGGGGGTAAATGGTCAAATAATTAGATTTAATCATTCCTCTATATGCATTCGCCACAATAAGACCCATGGGAAGCCAAAATCCGAGTAGCCAGGTTGAAAATTTGATTAATTGCGCTCTCTTGGTTCTCCAAGGCATTTCCACGTCATTCTGTTCCAATAGAATTCTATAAACCCAAAGGAGAGTGGAGCAAAGGGAATAAAAAAACATTGACCTGTCTGTCCACCCAAGTAGAGTCATCCAGATCATCATGGTCAACAAGACAGTGAGGATCAATGCAGTCCACACTGTGGACTGAAAAGGAGTAATGTAAATATTCCACGCTGTCTTTTGATCCTTGACGCCATTTCCTGTAATAAATTTGTATTCTTGTCGTGTGGTTGGGTAGAACGCTGTCTTGTAATGGCTATTCATTTGTGTCCACTGAGTTACAAACAAGTTGTAGAATTGATTTGACTGGGAACGTTCCCAAACTCTCGTTCGATTTTGATTCCTTAATAAAAGACTCGCAATGATCACGTTGACCAATCCTCGAAAGGATTGTCTAAATGGTGACGCTAGCCTGTCAGAGTTTTTGACAATCGTTTGTAATCTCATAGCTTCAATGGAACTGAAACTTTTCCAATTAACTTCCCAAGCAATGTTTCTTCCATCAATTGTCTGGTAGGCCTTCATCATGTTCCTCCCACAAGATGGCATGTCTCTACATTCAAACCCAATCGTCTTGACTTTGACTCCAATGATGTCGAGACAGACGAGCCATCCTTTTTTTAATAGTGCGCGCCGTTTTTTATTTCCAGCCTCAGGAGAGTCCATCCCTCCAAGGACTTCAAGAGAGAGGAGAAATATGGGCGATTTCTTGAGCTCTGGAATCAATAGACAGGATATTGGTTTTCAACTCGCTTCCGATCTCTACTCCGCCATAGAGCGGAGTCGAGTTTACAAAAACAGTTTGTTATCTTCAAGAAATCCTAACTCGATTCCCGTCCGCGCATTTTACAAAGTTTTCCTTTGAAATCTTTGAAGAATTGAAATTAAAACT
>JAQIVZ010004425.1:0-10051 GCA_034700945.1 Arrhopalites spinosus
TCAAGAAACACCAGCAAATGCACATCATCCACGCCTCCTACAAATGTCACCACTGTACATTTTCATGCAAGTCACGTGGAAATCTAACCAAACACACAAAAACCAGCCATACAAATGACGACATGATTCAAGAGAACGTGACTGAAAATCTCTCTTCGTCTCACTTTAAAAACTTGTCTGGACATGCAGGAAAATTTCCACCTCATTTCATTGGCTATCGTCAAGGATTGACTGAAGGAGACTTTGGGTGTGACGTGGGAGGGTGTCAAGTTTGGAGGGGCAACGCGAAACAATTGGCCCGTCACCTTACAATGGCCCACAATTTGCCCAGAATCATCCTCACGCGGCTTTCCCAAACATAATTTTAAAATATCATTATTGTGGTCCACATTCTTGCAATTATTTTTGATTATTTTGTTGACTTTTAATAATTGTAAATTATTTTGTTGACTTTAAACTACAAATGTCGGCTTGAACTTTTGCCAATGAAATTCAAAACTTTCTTTTTGATGAAACAATAAATATTTTCATCCATTTTATTGACTTTTTTTCAACTTGAAAATAATTGATTAATAATAATTTTCATGTTTTAATTTTATAATTTGTGTCAAAATATTGAACTGTAGGGAAGAGGCGGGTAAAAAATTTACACCATTTGGATTTTTGGGCCACACAAAATGAGCTTCGCTTCTACACATGTCTCTTAAACGCCCTAAAATCTTTTCTTATTTTGTATATGTTCCAATTTATTTTAATTTTTGCAACTGTTAATTGTAATTAAATACTGAAAATGGGAATCTTTTTGGCTCATGTGGGGGACAAATATTTCTTATGTACATACGGCCCACAATTGTGTAATTAATTGTACCATCAATTTAGAATAATCTCAATTTAACCATTTCAATAAAAATGAAGAACTTTTTGGGCTACAATTGGTGTGAATGTCAAGCTTTTTAAATGGTTTAATTTAATTGTTACTTAAGTTAAACTGAGTTGTGCAGTTCATATACTTTTACCCGCTTCTCCAGTGGCGGCGCTAAGCACAAGCAAAGCAAGCATTTGCTTGTACCTAAATTGTTTAACGTCATTTCTGATCATTAAATGCCCCTTTTTGAGCACAATTTGCCATTGTTTGGAAAGAATGAATGCTTGTACCTCATTTTTGGCTGGCGCCGCCACTGCGCTTCTCCCTTACGTACTTAGTTTTATTCCTGTCATGCTCCATTTTTAATTATTTTTTTAAAAAAAAAATATTACAGGAAAATATTCAGAAGCTTAATTTTTTATGCCCAGTCCAAATTAAATTTAATTGACATGTTTTTCAATTTGTTCAATTTTAAAAACGCCTCTCTCGTCTCAAAAAAGTGCACTCGTGACAACAAATTGTTTGAAATTAAACTACTTTTTTTTTGCAATTTGTTTAACCTTGACGTCGTTCATTGTAAAATAATTTGTATACCGGAAATGGCCAATTCTTTGTCCTCCATTAAATGCCAAATTTAGTGCACGACATTTAACAATAATTTAAAAAATTAATTTGATTTTTTTGTGACTATCTAAAATCAAGCCTCACAAGTAAAATATGGCGTCACATTTGACCACATTTAAGTTCATTTTAGTTAGCCTACTAACCGTAAGTTTTATTATTTATACTGAATTTTAATTAACATTCTTAAATTAAATTGAAAATTAATTAAATTATTATTTGTGTAATTTAAAAGATTTTGAATTTAACGCCATCAAGAGGACTCTGCTGGCATATTAATTCCCATCTAAGCAGTTTGGGGGATACTCGTTGTTGTGCTGGTGAAGAATTTAATTATAAATTCCTCGAAGAACATGTTCAAACATGTTCAGTTCCTCCTAAAGATGATTCCCTTTGTTTGTCCAATTGTTTTGTAAGTGTAAATAATGAACTAATTAAGTTTTAATTAAATTAATTATTTTTTTTACAGTGGAACTTTGTGCAATGTCTAGCATCAAAATCATTAAATGGGAAACCCTTCAGTTTAACTGATTTTGCGAGGTCAATGACCTCAACTTTATCAGACAAAATGAGAACAGACATTTTAACTGAATTACAATTAAAAAGTCCCATTGAATTAATGATTCATGAGAATCATTCTGAGCGGGAAAAAATTAAAATTTTTCGGGAGATTTGGAGTAAATATTTTGATGCGGAATTTGAAGTAACAATTATTAAATTATAATTTAATTAATTTCAATTTTAATTAAATAACGTAATTTTAGGTTTGTCATACCAAGCAAGTGAAGCAGGACACAGTTTTAGTAAAATTTAATTTTTTTAATTGTAAATATTACTCCCGCTATGATGATAATAATAAAATTATAAAGGCATTTTTAATTACAATTTAATTAATTTAATTGCAGAGAACAAAAGACGATGAAAAATTCCCCGATAGACGTCAAAATTGGGAACCAACCTACACTTGTAATAACGTGACCTTCCCTCGATTGACCCCGTTTGACCCACCTGAAAATAAAGTTCGGGAATGTCGCCGTCCTTATGATAATAAATACACTTTTGAGAATTCGACTAGTTATGATCGATTTTGTGTGGTAAATTAATTAAATTAATTAAAGTCCAATTTAATTCCAATTAAATTTCAACCTTAAAATTTTGCAGTACACAATTTGTAATGGAGTTGCATCAGACTGGATAGACAAACAAGATTTAAATGTTGGCGCCAATTATCAAGCTTTTGTCCACAAAGTTATGCCCAATTATTTGTCCAAACAAGCACAACAAACGATTCTACAACAACTCCCTCTAGCGTTGAGTACCACCTTCACGACCAAGAAAGGAGACAGTTTGGATGAAATAATTGACAAGACAATAAATTACACTCAGAATGAAGTCAATCCACGTGCTATGGCTGATGGTAAATGGCGGAAATTTTGAAAATCAAAATGTACAATTAATATTTTTGAATTTTAGAATTGCGGGAACCATGTAAAAATGTCTACACACTCCAACAACTTGCTCAAGCTGTTGAGACGGCCAAATATTCCATTTGTGAGAATGATGAACCAGTCTCAATGGCCAATCCTCTTCATTTTAGTTGGATTTTAATTGTAATTAGTGGACTTTTGATGTTGAAATTTTAATTTTAACTTAATTTGTGAATTATTAAATAATGCAAAATATTTAATATGTACAAGTGGTGGCGTTTATTTAAATTATGAATTAAATTTTCAATATTTTTTGACTTGTATTTTTCGCATGCAAGTCCATTGAACGTTGACGGGAGGGGCCGGAAATGAAAAATGTTTGTCTTTTCATTTTGGGACATGTCAGAAATAAATCAAAATTTGTCCTACTTGCTCATTCATGACCCACATCCGGTTCCATATTGACTAGGCCTAAAAAACCATTTCCGTGTTTCTCTAAAACGTTTCCTTGACCTTCCCAAATTTATCTCAAATTCACAAAAGGTCAGTCGGGCAGTAGGCTCAGTCCGCATAAGTCAAAAAATTTCAAAATGTGGTGCCCAATTATTTTAACGGTCATGTTGATTGCAATCAGCTCGAAAGCAATGGAGACAACTGACCTTGTGACCACAAAAAGGTTTGAAAGCATGCTCTCCAATTTCTTTCATCGTCTCCATCTTGAAATTCGCGCACAAATTAAATGTCCCACATTTGACCTCGCCTTCCACTCGAATCCCAAATTAAATCTCGAATTGGCTACCATGATAAAAATAATGGCTCAAAATGAAGACAAAATTGAAACTGGCACCAATTTAATTGTTGACCTTCTGACCCCACCCTTAACCTCGACTCAAAACAGTTCAGCTGTCACTCACAATTTATTGAATCCCGCTCAAAATGGCCATCAATTCAATTCAAAATATCACTCACCATGTACTCTCATTGTCATCCCCCAATCAAAAAATTTATCCTTGGTCACTTTACCACAAGCGGAAAATTCAAACGAAGATTTTGAGCCTCTTATAAAGTATCCAGGTCACCCAAATTTTCATTTATTTGTCAACATCGATGAAACTAATCTTGAATTTGACAGAATTCAAGAATTCGCGCGCTTGGCACAGTCTGAAATTGTCCAACAAATTGAAAATGTTTTTTTCATTGGAGTTCATTCTGAGTCCGACAAAATTATTTTAATGCAAAGAAGCGCTCTTCCAGGTCAACTTGAAAGGGTCACGGTCAAAGATTTGATCATGGAGGCGCATCGAGACTACCAAGGACGAACACTATTGAGTAAAGTCTGCGCAAATTGTGGTGATGCGATGGATTGGTACAAAGAGACTGGAGAATGGCGCGATTATATTGTGGCCACACTTTACCAAATAGCTTTGCAGTTTAACGCCACATTAGCACTAGAGGGCGTCTTTGCTCTCCCAAGAGATGGACTGGGGGAAGAGGGCCAATGGGATGACTATCTCCTCCCTCTCCTAGATGGCTCCGCCCCTTTTGCTGCTGTGATTCGCTCCACTGGCCACAACAGAAGGTACGCTCACATATCCAAACCAATTTATTACGACAATGTGGGTTTCATTCGCGCCAAGGAAAAAAAAGGTCGCTTTTCAGCATTCGCCATTTTAAAAGAACCGCTCAGCAAATGCGTCTGGATTGTGCTTTTGGCGACAATTTTAACGATTTTTGTTGTCTTTGAATTTTTGGTTTATTCAAAAAAACTGATTGGAGATGAAAATACAAAAAATGTCGGCCGCAGCGGCAGCCCTCTGCTACATGTACACTCAAGTTTGTTGTTCGCTATTTTGCAACCATTGTTGGATCAAGATGGCCTCGATTCGATTTATTTTCGGCGACATATTGAAAAAGATTCACAAAGTCGATTTGTCGCTGGAATTTGGTTTTTGAGTTTAATTGTCCTTGGTTGCGCTTACAGATCCAAATTACTTGTTTTACTTTTATTGCCGCCATTAATTTCAGCGCCGGAAACATTCAAACAATTGGCTGTTGACTTTGGTCAGTATGAAATTAATGGTATCCTTTTTGGCGGGAATATTGAACAGGATTTTGCTTCTATGGGAAAAGATAATAAAATTGCGCGGGAAATTCTGCGCCGCACGAGAGAATTTCATTATGCCAATGGCGATGTAAGTTACTCAATTTTAGAAACATTTTTTCTTTATTTGACAATTGCTTATTTTAAAAATTGCCACCAATTTTTCTAGTGCTACCAATCAATACTAGAGGGCGAGAATGTGTGCATGACTTATAAAATGGTTTTGGAACTGATGGGATCTGAATTTTTGACTGATTCAAAAGGTCAACGACTTTCGGTCATGTCAACTGACTCTTATTTTTTACTAGCGGCATCTATCGGAGTTTCTCCTTTTTTTCCAGAGTTCGTTGGTTTGTGAAATAAATAACTTTAACAATTGGCGCCAATTTAATTTTTAAAATTTTTGTAGATCCTCTCAACTCTCTAATTGGACACTTGGAGGGCACTGGCCTTTACAAATGGTGGGCGTCATTAAGACTGAAGGCGGGTCGTATAAAGGGACGAGCGAATGCGCGCAATTGGATGCAAGAAAAAAAAATTTATGACGGGTCATTGAACTCTGAAAGCGGGAACGTCATTGCCAGTGGCTTCTTATTTTTAATCATGGAAATTATTGTCTTGGGACTGGGTGGGTCCTTTATATGGTTTTTGGTAGAAATTGTGGGCGCAGCAATTTTTAAAAAGTTTGAATCTGTGTCACACAAAATGGAGACTGGGAACGAGGACGACAATCGTGTTGTTTTATTTTTGCTATAAATATTAAATATTAATTTAAATTATGATTAATTTGAAACTATGTGTCCTTGTCATGTCAATGAGGGTGATCTTTTGACCCACAAAAGCTCACTGTTAACCTAAAAAATAACAAATAAATTGTATGAAAAGTGTAATAAGCACAAGGCGGGAACTTTGAATAATTTCGTACCATAATGATCAGAGCCAGGGCGGGAAAGGATGTAGACTTGAGAATTTTGATTGAATTCAAGTTTCCGCCTTTTGAATCGGTAAAAGGGACATCCCGTCCCAAAAAAGCAACAGAGGGCGATACTCAAAACTACCAAAATGGGCATTCCTACGGCCAAGGCGATTATGACGTCAAGTCTGTAATGTTGGGTTGAGGTAAGGTTCAGTTCCGCAATGCTGCCTCCCATACAATTTCCTATACTACCTCCTAATGCTGCGGTATGGGAATTTTCATGGTCAACAAAATTTACGGTATGGATGGAGTCTAGGGAAGCAGCATGGGAGGCACTATGGGAGGCAGTATGGGAAATTGTATGGGAGGCAGCATTGCGGAACTGAACCTCAACGTAATGTTGCGAATAATTAAAGTCAACCAAAATTGTTTTGCAAAAATGGAAACTTACGAAAGGATGAGTTCTGGGTCATAACAATATTTGAGACACGTGTCATTCTCATGTTTACAACATCTTTCTATATCTTTACCCGCACTAAAATTAACGAGTCCAAGACAAATTACTACAATTATTTTATTTACAATCTTCTGTCCAGTCAACGAAATCTCCATTATCAAATTTCAGCAATTTTTGTACACCGTCATTAAAATTTGCAATTTGATATGAAATTAATTAACAAATTGTGAATTATTTTTAACGAATTTATTGCAAAGTGTTGTACAAGTTTTAATGTGTAACTGTAGACGATAATTTATAAATCTTTACATGAATTTGAAGTTGTTGACAAAAATGTTTTTTTTGTAATTTTATTATTTATCAATCTTTCCAGATGATAAAGTATGAGATTGCCAAATTATGTGCAAAAAAATATAATTTGATTTTGCAATGTCAATAAAAAGAATGGTCGCTGCGAGCTTAAGATTAAGTTCAATCTTTTTGTCAATATAAAATAAGTCAAGTAAATAAATTTTAATTAAATTTTGGCCACATTGAACTTTATTTATTCGCAAAACAAAAATTAAACATTTATTTTTTATCATTCTATTTAAATTACATTGAGTCAATTTGTGGTTAAATTAATTTAATTAAAGTCAGTAAATTAATTTAAATGTTCAAAAAAAGCAAATTCTTTACAACTAATTTATTATCTTGCTCTTAACACTCATTACATCTTGAGTTGAAGCAATAACAAAAAAAATTAATTCATTTATACCCGCCAAAATTTAAATATAAAATAATTGGCATAATATGTATAATCATTTATATTTAATTATTGTATTAAGTATTAAATTATTGAAAAAACAGATGTTATTATTTTTCTTAAAAAATAATAAATAAAATAAAAAAATCCCTGTAAACTAAAATGAATTAATATTCAAAATTGCGAAAATGGCCAAAGGAAGAATTTGCGCGTGGTCATGCCCAAGCCATGGTAGTGCGCAAATGTAAAGTGTACAAAATAAAAGTTAGAGTAGTTAGTGACGTTTATAACTTTGAAATAAAACAATAAGACAATTAAATTTTAAAAAAAATAATTTTTTTATCCCCTCTCACTGCAAAACTACTTACAACCCGCCCATTCCCATCTTGAATTTTACGAAACGGAAATGAGAAAGTTCATTTTTATTTATTGACTGCCATCTTGACTTCGTTTTGGCAGAAACATTCTTATTTTTTAAAATTATGATTCCCGCCAAATTAATCTACTTCCTCGCCGTCCTTTCCCTGGTATGGTCCCGTCTACCATCATTTAATTTAAAATAAAATATTTTTTTAAAAATTTAATTAAACTTGATTATAATTAAATGTAGACATGGGCCAAGAGCCAAAAATGTCGGACAGTGGACGGTCATAAAGGAAAATGTGTTCCCAACAACGAGTGCACTCTATTGGACGATTTCCACACTAGTTCTGAAGAAGAGTCCACATGTCCTCAACAGGGCTCCACCCGCCTTGTTTGCTGTCCCAAACACAAACCTAAGAAGGCCCAAAAGGAAATTCCGCGGGAATTGCCTGTGGTTCCCCACAGCACCAATTTTTTTCAACCATGGAAGCCAGTTGCTGGACTAGCCCCTTACCAAGATGAAAAGCTTTATGTACCTGGTACTAACATTCCTTGTGGTTGGGAGGGAATTTTCAAATCGAGAATTGTGGGTGGTGAAAAAACCACACCTGGTAAAATTTATTTTAATTTAATTAAATTGGTTTGTAATTAACTCACATTTAAATGTAAATTATTATTTATAGGGGAATTCCCTTGGATTGCCGTGCTGGTATAATAATTTTAAATAATAATTTTTTTTGAATTTATTTAAAAACACCGCCAAATTATTTAGGGATACAAAGACCGCATAACGGACGAGACGCGGTTTCTCTGCGGCGGTGTCCTTGTGTCAGATCGAATTGTGGTGACAGCATCGCACTGTGTACACAATACGAGTGATCCATTGTAAGTCAATTTCCAAAATGGACGCTAAAACTAAGTGGCGGAAATTTCAAAATTATTTTTTTGATGTAGGGCAGTAGCTCGATTGGGAGATTATGATATTTCATCAACAGCTGATGAACCCCAACCGTTAGATGTCCTCATTGAAACAGTCACAGAACATCCCAAATATATTGCTCCAACTTATCAGTATGATATTGCCATCCTTAAACTAAAAGAAGCGGTTCCTTTCTCTCGTAAATTTAAATATTTTGGCGCCTTTTTTAAAAATTTTAAATGAAATCATTTTTTAAAATTTGAATTTACAGCCCAAATTCATCCCATTTGTCTACCCTACACAAAACAACTTCGAGAATTTCATTTTCAGGATTATATCCCGACAGTCGCGGGGTGGGGTAGTGTTGACTTTAGTAAGATTTAATTGTAATTAAATTTTCATCACAATTAAATATGAAAAGAATTTTTTTTATTATTTTTTAATTATTACTAACACGATTTTAATTATTTTAGATGCCCCATCCAGTCAAACTTTACTAAAAGTTCAACTTCCATTGGTAGACCTTCAACAGTGTAAAGAAAATTTTTCAAGATTTAGGTCATCGAGAGTTGATGACACGAACATGTGTGCGGGTAAATTTAAAATTTAATTAACTTCTTTAATTGACTTCTCGACATTGACGCGGTATCAGGAGTCCAAAATTTTAATTTGTAGGAGTACTAGCCGGCGGGAAAGATTCATGTCAGGTAAAAAAAAACCTCCCCAAAAAAATAAATCTGTTGAGGTCAACTTTTATAATAATTATAAAAGTAATAATTAATTAAAATAATTATTATTTTTGAACCCTTATTTTTTCTTTGTACAGGGTGACTCAGGTGGACCGCTAATGTTCCCTTTGAATGGCAAAGTTTGGGTGACTATCGGCGTGGTTTCTTATGGTAAAAATGTCCAACATTTTTAAATTGAGTATTAATTCGTCAGTACACTAAAATTAATTTAATTTAATTAATCATAATTAGGTTTTAAATGTGCCCAAGAGGGATACCCGGGAGTGTGAGTAACTCTTACTAATAATTTATTTTAATATGATTTAAATTATTAATTTAAATTTTTTCCTCAGATATTCCCGCGTCACCCACCACGTGGACTGGATCATCGAACATATTAAAGCGGCCGCTGCCGAGCGGTAGCTCCTTCTCCCAGTCAAACTGACACTGTGCCGCCATCTGCCAGGGTCATCAACTCAAATTTATAATTAATTTAAGTTTTACATTCAATGAGTTCAAGTGCAAGAAAAATAAACTCACAAAAATATGAATAACTATTTTAAAAATTTAGTTTAAAACTATAATAATTACAGTTTGAAACTTAATTATTAATTTTACAATTACATTACATCACATGGCAAACATTGCACTTGCACGTGTAGAAAAACAATGGGGAAGACATAAAATTAAAATTTTTAATTATTTTTTTTCCTTTTCTCCACTAGTCAGGCCCCTTCAGTTCTTTTATTATGTTCTAACTAAAGCCGTTTTTTTAAAGGTGCATATGCACTAATTTTAAGTAGTGGCCACACGCGTGCACATACATGAATTGACGCATGATGATTCACCATATTGTTTTCAAAAAGTCGTGAAAATTTCAACTCTGTTCACGCATGTGGCCATTCCTAA